>VWZV01012386.1:0-16272 GCA_013397155.1 Irena cyanogastra | reverse complement strand
TTTACTCTTTGCCTGACCCATATACCTCAGGACTGCGAACTCTACCAGCACATGATCACTGTAGCCCAGGCTGCCTCCAATCCTGATGTTACCAATTAGCTCAGTTTTGTTGGTGACCATCAGGCCCAGTATTGCATCCCCTCTGGTAGGGCTGTCTATTACCTGGCTTACGAAGTGATCCTTGATATACTCCAGGACTCTCCTGGATTGCCTTCAGCTCACTGTGATACTTCTCTGACAGATGTCGGGGTGGTTGAAATCCCCCAGGAGGACAAGAGCCTGCAAACATGATGCCTCCTGTAGCTGGAGCAAGAAGGCTTCATTAATAGGCTCCCCTTGATGGGGCGGCCTGTAGTAAACACCAACCATAGGGTTCCCTTTGATGCTTTGGTCTCTAATTCTTACCCATAAGCTTTCAACTTGCCCATGGCTATTCTTCAAAGACAGCTTTTCCCAGTCTATCAATTTCTTGACACAGAGGACAACCCCTCCANTTCTTGCTCTTTAGTTTGACCAGCTATCAGAGACTGGAAAAGATTGATGTCTCGACATTTTGGGATGCTTAGAATGCCTCTGTGTGTGTTTCACAGCAGGTCCTATTGACTAACGCTTTGAACAGCTGGAAGTTTGCTTTCCTAAAATTCAGGGTCTTGACTTTACTCTTTGCCTGACCCATATACCTCAGGACTGCGAACTCTACCAGCACATGATCACTGTAGCCCAGGCTGCCTCCAATCCTGATGTTACCAATTAGCTCAGTTTTGTTGGTGACCATCAGGCCCAGTATTGCATCCCCTCTGGTAGGGCTGTCTATTACCTGGCTTACGAAGTGATCCTTGATATACTCCAGGACTCTCCTGGATTGCCTTCAGCTCACTGTGATACTTCTCTGACAGATGTCGGGGTGGTTGAAATCCCCCAGGAGGACAAGAGCCTGCAAANGCTGTGACACACACCAGTAATGGTATTTGTCCCACCAAGTTTCAGTAATGGTCATCAAAGGAGAAGGTGAGTTGAGTCAGTTGGCAGAAGTGAAAGCCATTCAACTGGCCCTAGAGATTATTGAACAAGAAAAGTGGGCAGTATTCTATCTCTCTACTGACTCATGGATGGTGGGAAATGTACTATGAAGTTGGCTACAGCAGTGGAAGATGACCAATTGGTAGCACAGAGGGAAACCCATCTGGGCTGATGCATTGTGGCAGGATATTGCTGCCCAGGTAGAGAACCTTGNGGTGATAGCACACCTGTTGGTACCCAGTTTGTGGTACTTGGGAGTGGGGCTGTGGCCCACTCCTCATCCCCAATGGTCTTCAGCTGAGAGAAGCAGGTGAACAGCATTGCACATAATGAGGCATGGAGTGCTGAGGTGTAGCACACATAGGTGCAATGCATCCCCAATGAAGGGGTAGAAAAGGATGGGCTTGAGCAGATGCTTACAGCTTTTGAAGGCTTATGATGTTACTCTTTCTGGACAGACAGCTGAAGCCTTCTGATGTGGTATGGTTACTTTGGATTGTGTGTCGTGGCCGTCTTGAGTGTGGCCCATGTTGTGGAGTATGCTGCGGCATACGTTTGGCGAGCCAGTCCAGGTTGCAGCCTAGGTATGCTGTGACACACACCAGTAATGGTATTTGTCCCACCAAGTTTCAGTAATGGTCATCAAAGGAGAAGGTGAGTTGAGTCAGTTGGCAGAAGTGAAAGCCATTCAACTGGCCCTAGAGATTATTGAACAAGAAAAGTGGGCAGTATTCTATCTCTCTACTGACTCATGGATGGTGGGAAATGTACTATGAAGTTGGCTACAGCAGTGGAAGATGACCAATTGGTAGCACAGAGGGAAACCCATCTGGGCTGATGCATTGTGGCAGGATATTGCTGCCCAGGTAGAGAACCTTGCTGTAAAGGTATGTCATATAGATGCTCATGTGCCTGAGAACTGGGCTACTGAAGAACATTGAAACAACAGACAGGTAGACAAGGTTGTACAATTGAAGTGGCTCAGATAGACCTGGACTGAGAGTATAAGGATGGGGTATTTGTAGCTCAGTGGGTCCATGCAATATCTGCACATCTAGGAAGAAATGCAACATACACATCCAGGGATGGGCATGAACACTGAAGCCATCACACAGGTTTTCCATGAAAGCAAAACATGCACCATAATCAAGCAAGCCAAATAAAGTCTCTCTGGTATAGGGAACAGTGGCTGCAATATCAATATGGGGAGGCCTGGAAGATCAATTATATCACACTCCCATGAATCTACCAAGACAAGCACTGCATTATCACCATGGTGGAGGTGATCAGCGGAGGGTTCAAAACACCCTGTAACTAATATCACTGCTTGAAACACCATCCTGATCCTTGTAGAGCAAGTTCTGTGACAGCACAGCATCCCAGAAAGAATCGAGTCAGACAACAGGGCTCGTTTCCAAAGCAACTTCATGAGCACCTGGGCCAAGAAACATGGCACTGATCATAGTTTCATAGAATAGTTTGGGTTGGAAGGGACCTTGAAAGGTCATCTAGTCCAACCCTCCTGCAATGGGCAGGGACATCTTCAACTAGATCAGGTTGCTGAGAGCCCTGTCTGACCTGACCTTGAATGTTTTCAGGGATAGGGCATCTACCACCTCTCTGGACTACCTGTTCCAGTGTTTTGCCAAACAGGATTGTATGTACTACATTCCCTATCATGAACCAGCTTCTGAAAACACTGAAGGATACAATGGACTGTTAAAGACTGTACTGAAATCAATAAGTGCTGGAACATAGAAGCATTGGGATGCAAATTTATCAGAAGCCACTTGGCTGGTTAATACCAGAGAATCAAATAGCTGACCTGGCCCTGCCCAAACAAAACTCCTACGTGCTGTAGAAGGACATAAGGTCACTGTAGTACGTGTAGGGAACTGGATGGGAAAGATATCATGGGCAAATCCATTCACAGGATTGCTTTCAGTCAAGGACCCAGATATAATTTCTGGGTAATGCAGAATGGTGGGGAAATCTATTGTGCACCTCAAGGAGATTTAACCCTAGGGGAAAATAACCCATGATTTGAGTTGTATATTATAGGAAGTACAACAGCAGGAATCACCTGAACCAACAGAGAATGTACCTTGCAAGAAACCGAGCAAGTACAGCAGCAACCCAATCTGAGCTGGGTTTAGCACCCAATAACTCAACGCAACGTGAAATCTCTCTTGTCCTGAGTGACCAGCATAATGAATGGAGCCTGAATCACAGACTAAGTGAACTCAATGGACATTTTACAGGGGAGGCTCATAGACTAAGGGAATGATATCTGTGTGTATAGCAAGAGACAGGGAGTGGTGATTGAGGATGTATTGAATAGTATGGGACCCAAGCATGACATAAATGGTATGGAATAATGTATAGAGGTTGTACTGGATTTGGCTGGAGTGGAGTTAACTTTCTTCATAGCAGCTGGTATGGTTCTGTGACTTAGATTTGTAGCTAAAACAGTGTTGATAACACACTAGTGTTTTACTTATTGCTGAGCAGTGCTTGCATAGTATCAGGACTTTCTCTTTTTTTCCAACTCTGCTCCCTGCAGTGAGTAGGCTGGGAGTGGGAGAAGACACAACCTGGACAGCTGACACAGACTGACCAAAGGGATATTCCATGCCATACAACATCATGCTCAGCAATAAAAACTGAGGGGAAGAGAGATTTGGAAGGTAGCCATTGCTTGAAGACTAGCTGGGCATGTCTACTTGTGAAAAGTGGTGAGTGATTGCCTTTGCATCACTCATTTTGTTTTCTTTCCTTTGCTTATTAAACTATCTTTATCTCAACCCATGAATTTTCTCATTTTCATCTTCCTATTCCTTCCTCTGTTCCCAGTGGGCTGGGAGAGTGAATGAGCAGCTGTGTGGTGCTTAGCTGCTGGCCAGGGTTAACCCACCACTCTGCTAATTGGTTTATAACTGCATCAGTCTGTAGAAATTAGTTCTTTCAATGCACCACAAGCTACATAGATGTTTGCACTTTATTTTGGAAACATATAGGACTGAACTGCATGTTAACTAAGTATAAAGTTTAGTAATTTTATTTTATATATTTGAAGGACACATTTAGGATTTGTAGCAAGAGACCACAACCATATGTCACTCAGATGATATTCCCATAGTAATGAGTGTTTTTCCAAAGCATTACACACAGCTTCTTTATTAATTGGATGATGTCAGGGATTTCAGCACCTAACCTATTTTGCACACTGTATTAGAAATATTCAAGGAAATTGTCTAAAATTAACTGTTTCAGTGTAAGACTTGAATCTAGAGTACTGTATATATTCTATATGCAGATAAGCAAAAGTTAGCCCATCAGGAAACACAATAGTCCAGAGTAAATAAATGAGAACTGCTGTTTCACAGTATGGAAATATAAATTGGAACGCTAACTCAGATCCAAAGATTAAGACATCACTGATGTTATTGCAGGCTGATGAGAAGAATAGCAGAAAGAGAATGCCAGCTAGAAAGAAGCAGGAGCTTCTCAAATACCATAGCAGGTCACAGAGATACAAAAAAATGTACCTTGTGCACTGCTATACCAGTCTGTGCTACAACTGGGAGGGTACACCTGTGTTTACTGCACATGGCATCACTGTTGGATTTGGCTTGCTAACTATCCAATACAAGTGTCTTGCAATGAATACTGGTCATAATGTGATGATCTTAATTAAGTCATTAGATATTCTGCTTTTCCTTACCACTGCCTGGGGGGATTGTCCCATACCCCACACAGTTGTGCTCTGTTGTCACCCAGAGCCTATAATATTTCTGTTTTTCTTTCCATTGCAGATGGCAGATACAAGCTTCAGCAGTACCCACAATTGTGTATCCATTAATTGCTGAATGTGGAGGGTAAGATATACATGTATCAGCTGGTATCCAGCATCAGGTGATTTTCCTGTGGGTCAGATAGAGGGATTATTCTCATGTTAGCCAAGTGTGATGCAAGACATTTTGATGACTCCTGGGATTTGAATCTAACTTACAGTTTTACAAAATGCTTGGACAACTAGCCTTATGCATTTTGCCTTTATTATGTCATTCTGCTCACAATTTGGCTACTGAATTTGCCTCATGATAACTAGTTAATATATCTTTTGTATCCCTCCAGGACTATGCAATCCTTTGGCTCAAGTACAGCTCAATAGTTCTGAGTGGAATTTGTCACTGGCAATAAGTCCTTTAAAGTTTTATTTCAAAGGACATTTGTACTTGCATTATAACTTGAAGAAAGCAGAAATATTGTTCTACAGAAGTGAAGAAATACAGAACAATTGGCTCAGTAACAGCTGCTATGTATTTTCCATGCGACAGGTTTACTCCTATGGTGAACAATTTTGATTAATTCCTTAAAAGCCATTTTGTGGATAAAGTTAATAGAGAGTGTTCATTTCATGTGTGAAGTGAATAATTATGAGGGGATTAAATGCTATGTTGACTTAAAGTCACTAAGCCATACAACATATAGCATTGTGTCTGCAAAACACAAGTTTTCTTCATAGCTGAACACAATTATTACTGATCTCCCACCACATCAGCACTATAAAGGGTAAGCAAGTTCAGAGCCAAATTGGAATTGCCTTTTCTAGATTAATATTCAGTAATCTATGACTTCGAGTGAATTAGCAAAAGCAATCTGAAAGGTCACAATCTTGGAGATCATAGCCTTTTTTATCTCCCCAGGATTTGCTCAGCTACCTGTAACCAGCCTTTAGAACATTAATGTTCTGTCAGGAGTGTATTATGTTTTAAAATTCTATTTATATATCTAAAACCTACCATACATAGAAAGCGGAGACAAAAGCCAGCCCCAAGATTGAGTAAATGTCACTGCAGAAATTGTGGGGCTAGCTGATAAACAGACCAAAGGATTCCAAATATAATTTAAGGTGGAGCTGCTGAATCACAGGATGGGAAAAAAAAATCTGCCTCTTTTAGGGCATTAAACCACTTTTCCCTCTTCACAATACATCTAGATTACAGACTTTGTTAAAGACCAATATAGGCTTCAAAAGAAATAAATTTTTTATAGCTTAGGTCCCTTACCAACACTAAAAAGATGCCTTTTTTAGATTAATAACTTATAAAAATTCTATTGAACTAAAACTCCCCTTGCTATTCAGAATATTCTGAGTTGGAAGGGACCCACAAGGATCATCAAGTTTGACTTTAAGGGAATAGCCCATACAGGGATCAAACCCATGACCTTGGTGTTATTAGCACCATGCTTTAACCAACTAAGCTTCAGGACATTTGATTCATGTCTACAGCCTTGTTCAAACTATTTCAGCAGTGTCATATTGCACACAGTGATCCTGTGATCTGCAAAGAGGTGAAACCATTCCATCCATTTCAGAGACTGAATCATCATAAATGCACGAACAACTACTTTACCCTTTAAGGAACTTGCAGAACTACTACTTAATATAAACAAACTTTTTTGCAATTAACCCTTTACTTTCTTGAACTTATTTTAAAGAGAAAGTCGTCAGCTCTGTTTTCTTAGGTGGATATTCATGTAGTTGAACATAAATATTGATTATTCTTTATTTTATACTAGACTGCACATGTTACTTTAACCAAGGATGGAAAGAAGATACAAGGATTACAGACTGACTGGTGACATTTCTAGAAATAGAACTAGTTTAAATATTTGAATCATGTCATGTGTGTATTAAGTACCATACCATGTGATCCTGAGTGATATTTTAGAGGAATAGCAGAGTCATGACTGAAGTTCACACAGACACATAAACAACATATCTGCAAATTTTAAACTATTTAGCTGTCTAATGGTGATACCGTACTGAGCAGAACTTTCCATGTGGTGGAGGAATGAGTTACAAAAGATACTGGTCTTTTATATTTGAGAAATAATTCCTTTGAGTCATCCTTAGCTTGATCTAGAATCCACAGAACCCAGTACAAATTTTTCTCTGCCCTTCTACAGCAGTTGTGGGCATCTTAGAAACATCTGCAAGAAATGTCATAAGTGACTAAATGCCTGGTATGAAATGTCATAAGTGACTAAATGGCTGGTATATAATTTTTAGATGCCTAAAAAACAGTTTGCATTGCTCTTGGTCTGCTATATCACTCTAAAAGATCAGAGGATAAGATCTAAGTCAAAACATTAAATCTCATAAAACAATATTGGTGGGGTTTTTTTCGGTATCTCATAGCTCAGCCTGAGCAAGATGTGATCCTTTCAGACTGATCTTTGTTTAATATAAAAATCTCCATAGCACATAAATAATGTTAGTGCAGACATCATGCTAAATATGTCTTAATCATAGCATGGAATGCCTCTAAGAAAAATAAACTAAAATTCAGTTTTCTTTTCTCCTCGTAATTTCAGAGGTAAGTGAACGAGTATAAAAATCAAAGCCTCATTTTTAAAAGAATAAACCAAAAATTTCAAAATTCCTTGCTACGAAAGGAGGAGAGAAGGAAAAGACTGTGACTCTTAATAGGTCACACAACTACTCTTCAGTCACAACATTCTTTTTGATTTCTACCAGATAAAGATCTAGTCCATTAAATTTGACCCAGTGAGATTTAGAACCCCAACTTCTCTTGCTGAATCCAGTGAAAGGTGTTGGTAGTGCTTGCCTTTTTGAATCAGTCAACCACTATGTTGCAATATGAAAACCTAATCCCGACAGTGCTGACAGTTATAAACTCTCCAATAACTTCCCAAAATAAAGATGGTTTTCTCTGAACCTCTGCAAAGGAACTTGTGTTTCCCCTTCTTTAAATTGTTATTTAAGGACTGACATTTGAAACAGCTTCACAGTGGGCTGACATGTTTTTTTGCACTAAGTAGTTATTCAAATCAATAAATTATAACAAACTTACACCACATCCTGTGGTGCTTTCAATTAATTTTTACTAAGCCTTGTATTTGAAATACCACCACTTGAATTACCTCAAATAAGATAAGCAATGGAGTTAGTTAAACTGACCTTGAAGCTGAAGGTAAACACGTCCTGCTAGGTGCAGTGAGCTCAGAGTGTAAAGGGAATAACAAGTTGGTGTACTCATGGGATTTCAGGTAATATGAGAACTGGAAAGGAGGAGACAGAAGGGAAAATAATTGCTGCAGTGGCCAATCCTATTTCACTCAGTTATGTCAATGACATTACTCACACAAGGATGCCCTTGAGGACATAAATAGGATGTGGCAAAAGAGGGCCATTGAACAGAATCACAGAATATGCTGAGTTGGAANCCCTGGATTTTTACCATCTTCAGCTGTGCACAGGATCATTCCGAAGAGTCACACACCATGTGCCTGAGAGTATTGTCCAAATGCTTCTTGAACTCTGTCAGGCTTGATGCTGTGACCATCTCCCTGGGGTGCCTGTTCCAGTGCCCAGCTATCCTCTGGGTGGAGAATTTTTTTCTAATATCCAACCTAAACCTCCCCTGACACAACTTCAGGCCGTTCCCTTGGATCCTGTCACTGAGCACCACAAAGAAGAGATCAGTGTCTGCCTCTCCTCTTCCCCTCACAAGGAAGTTGTAGAGTGTGATCAGGTCTCCCCTCAGTCTCTTCTTATCCAGGCTGAACAGACCAAGCTGCCTCAGCTGCTTCTCCTAAGGCTTCCCCTCAAGACTCTTCATCATCTTCATTGCCCTTCTTTGGACACTCTCCCCTTCTCAAAGGATGATGTATATGCAAGACATTCACATGGACTCCACAGGAGACTGAACAAGTACATGGAAGAAATGCATTGTGGGCTTTAAACAGACACATGAAAACAGGCTAATAGAATTCCCTGATCTGAAAATATCTGAAAGCTATGAGAGTATCAAGGAATATCATGCTTCTCTGAGCATCAATTTATGGCCATTGTTGGACAGAGTACTAGGTTATGAAGACCCCTGGTCTGGATCAGTACTTTTGTTCTTGACATTTAGATTACTATGGAAGTATACAATCATCTTTCAGAACAACAAATATAACTAAAGAAAGCAAAGTAAGATGACTTCTTCAAGCCACAATGTGTCACTTAGCATAGGGACATTATAAGTAGCATTTTCTGGATCAGTGTGGAAAGATGGCTGGGTGTAAAATTAGAGGAAACTGAGAAGTTATATTCACATCCTAACAGAAGTTATTATGGTACAGAAATTATAGGGTAAAATACAGTTGCTGCTCCCTTGATGGAATGTGGTTGGCATGCTCAAGGCCTATTCCGCAATAATTCCCCACACCCACAATCTGCAACAATAGCACCTGCTAAGGGGGTTGGAACAGAGGCTGGAGAAGAATGGAAACACTGCAGTCAGGCTCTATTGAAATCCTTGCAGGGAAGGGAACTCAATTGTACTTTGCAGCTGATAAACCACATAGCACCTGTCAACCAAGGGAGATAGATGTCTTGCTGCGGAGCCAACAACTGTGGTGAAATCATTCTCCTCAGATGAACTTGGTTCATTATAGCCTAATTATAATGTTAGAGCACACCTCCATCACAAAGTTACCCACCTCCTAGGTACAATCACCCCTCACTGGAAATGTGCTCTTTATTTTTTTGGCTGTATCTTTAAAAGTGAAGAGAGAGAATTTTACACCAATCAGTAACAAAGGTATGCATGACTAGAGTTACTCAAGCTCCACCTAAACACAAAGAAATAGTATAAAAGTAAGTTGAGAATGGGGGGAAAGTTAGGGAAGACTCCATCACAACTGCTGGGATCAGGCTGAACCTGTCTTCTCTCCCTCAGGGATGCCTGTTGGGTAGGAACCATATTCTATGTGCACTGAATACTTTTACTGGGGATTAGAACTTGTCTGTATGTTGCTTTGAATATGTTTTTGCAGTGAGAAACTATCACTGTCAATCCTTGAACCTTAACATGTCACAATTTTATATTAATAAAGAGTGTTATTCTGTGAACTGTTAGTGTGAGTCCTTCATGGGCGCTGGCAATCGCCGGCAGTGGGGAACATACTTGAATACAACAGAAGGCCCACTAAAGGGTCATAAAGTGGGAAGACCCACTGAGGGGTCTTTTTTATCCTGTTGGCGTATTTCCCTGAATAAATCAGTTGAACTGCCCTCCGATCCAGCAGGACTGCTCAGTGAAGGGTCTCCATAAGGGGATGCTGACAGACTGGTCAGGCACAAGGGTCTCGGCTTTCCTGGGGCACTGACAGACATTAAATATTAAGGGTCGAGTAAATTTCCCCACACTAAGGGTTGAGGAAATCTCCCTTTTTCATGTGACAATCAGTCTTGAAGTACCAAACTAGGATTATGTTCGTCTCTCAAGAGATGGTGATTTTTCATTCTTCAAGAAAAAGAGAGAATCTCTTTTGCATTTATACCGCACGTACTACACAAAATTTTAAAATAAGAATGAACATAAAGGATTTCAAATTTAGAGGCCTTGCTGCAATTCAATAATGTTCTTAGTTTGAGGAGTAGGGTGGTGGAAGGAGGACTCTTTTAAAGATGAAAAAGTGTAGCGCCTACCTCAAGACACGTTCCTATAAAATTGCTGTAGTATGTATTCTCAGTGAGCTAGGGAAGAAAAGAGATAGCTGTTTAGAGACAGGAAGTCATTGTGGGCAACATTGCTTGGGGAAGATAATCCAGGAAGATACCTACCAGGAATTTGTGTGCTCTGTTAATTATTCCAAACAGTATGTTCCCAGGGCAGCTATGGTTTTAGGATTATGTCTAGAGTACAGATCTCGGTGTCTAACAGAGAAAATGGCCCATTCTATAAAAGACTAAAGAGAAGAATGCATATTTTTTCTTCCTCAAAAGAGAATACATTTTTTTCTTCCTCAGAATTTGACTTGCAAAGCAATATCTACTTTGTACTTCAGTCACATATGGCAGATGAGAAACAAAGGAGATGTGTTTCAGATTTCATAGAATTGTATAATACTAGGTACGTCAAGGATTTTCTGGAAAAAGCAAGGTCTAGACCAGATGGCCCAGCACTCTGACCAGCTGTCTTAAGTTGGAAGATGTAGCAGGGGGTTTCTATTCTATTTGTCATCTGTTAGAGGTGGGGCAGTTATCTTCTGTTAATCGGGCAGTTTTCTTTGTCTCTTCCACAACCAATCCTCCCTCTGGGAAATATCTTTTGTTAATGGGCCATTGAATCTCTTTTATTAATGGGCCGTTGAATCTCACTGCATGACTGATAAAATTACATCATTCCATTGTGAGATGCTCCGCCCAAGGGGAGGAGCCAAGTATTCTTACCTGGGTATAATCTGGGCCTTGGAACACCAGAGACAGCCTTTTCCCACTGGATTTCCAGAGGAGCAGCTTTCCTCTCTATTTGATTCCCAGAGGAAGACCGGGCCCATCCACACCACCACTGGACATTCAGAGGAGAACTACACCCTTCTACAGGATCACTGCTTCAACAGAACCACACCTGTCAATCCAGGAAGACTGCCTCCACCATTTAATCAGACTGCTACCAACACCCTGACCAACAGGGTGTCAGGTCGTATTCTGACTCTCTCAGTGTTTGGGGTTTTTTTCTTTGTACTATTGTGTTTGTCTTTTTAATTTTCCTAGTAAAGAACTGTTATTCCGGATCCCATATCTTTGCCTGAGAGCCCCTAAATTTCAAAATTATAATAATTTGGAGGGAGGGGGTTTATATTTTCCATTTCAAGGGAGGCTCCTGCCTTCCTTAGCAGACACCTGTCTTTTCAAACCAAGACAGATTTTGGCGCCCAACGTGAGACACAAGGGCACTGAGAGAAAAAGGGTGAAAAAGGAATANCCTGACCCTGCCCCACAGCCCACCTCAGAAATGAACCACCCAGATTGGGTGGGGGTTCTGGTGAAGGAGATAGGCCAGATGCTGAAGGAGTACATTTCCCCAGCTGGTGAGAAACCCTCCCCCTGCCTCAAAGAGGGAGAATCTAATGGTATAGCAGCAGAACCCACAGACATTACAACCGTCCAGGTTCCGGCTGAACCGCAAGGGCAGCCATAGCCTGTTGCCCCTGTGGAAACAAGGAAGTCTAAGATGAAATCAGAGCATCCAGATAATAAGGATAAAAAGGAGGGCCCTCACAACCCACAGGGGAGCCAACGGTTGCGATCATCACTGCGTCCATGACATATGAAAGTCTCCATAATCTCCACAAAGACATTGTACAACGGGGGCGTGTGTGGAGCTGACTTTCAGTGGGACTTAGAAAAACTCAGCAGCAGGTCCTGGTTTTCCCAAGAGAAAGCCGCTTTCCTTTCCAAGGATGGCTCTGTGAAGAATTTTAGGTTCTCAAGAGAAGGACTGATAGAGGTTTTGTAAGTATCTCGCGTTCTCAAAACAACAGCTGCTGTTTTTCACTTTTTGCTTACCTTTTCCTTTGTGTCCGTTCTCAAAACATGCTCTCTCTATCTCAACCAATGGTGGTAGAGAGGCGTTGTGCCATTTAGCTAATCACGTAACTGTTAGCAAAAGACCCTATAAAAGGTCACCTTGTTACAATAAAGTTTAGCCTTCTGATCACGAAATTCTTGGAGTTTTTCTCTTCATCCTCTGGGAGAGTGCAACAGGCGTGAGGCTTAGACAACCTGGTTACTTCGGGTCGGAGACCTTACGGGTACAGGCATGCAACTGGATGGTGGTGAAGCAAGGAATTGGGGACCTTTGACCCAGGACTCAGGTATGAATCAAGTATTTGTAAGGGAGGCAGGGCCCCTTTCCCTCTGGGAGAGGCTTTTAATGAGTTAATGAGTGTCAGAGAGAAGTTTGTCCACAGAGAGAGAATTCAGGAGCACCATCATAAAATATGCTGGAAGACCCTTGAGGAAGGGATCCAACAGCTGAGAGAAGTGGCGGTATTAGAGGTACTCTTTGGGAGGGATGGGCAGCATGATAATGATCCCGACAAGTTCAGGTGCACAGGGCAAATGTTGTGGAGTCTGGCAAATCTAGGGCCGTCTCAATACACCACCTTCATTGCAACAATTAATGCCCATAACAACCAAGAGAAAGTGGGTTCTCTTGCCAACAAGCTTAGAAATTATGAGAGTATGATCAATGGCCCGATGCAGGCTCATGTCTATGAGAGTATGATCAATGGCCCGATGCAGGCTCATGTCTCTAGTGTGATTAAGGACCTGAAAGAGGAGACGAATGAGGTAATAAAAGAGGAGGTGAGAAGGAACAGTTCCCATATTGCACCAGTGCAAGTCACAGGCCCCAAAACCAGAGCCCAACATTTCCCAACTAGAGAGAGAGGGTACACCCCACGAGCCGACCTGTGGTTCTTCCTGCATGACCATGGGGAAGACATGGGAAGGTGGGATGGGAAACCCACTTCTGTCCTGGCAGCACGGAAGTGTCAACTCAAGGAGGGAAACACTAACCAAGGGAGTTCCACTAAAGTGAAGGTAGCCTCAACCTCCCATGACCGAGCTGCCGGGTGTGATCTGTCAGATCCCCTTTGAAGGAACGTCTAGTATGTATGCCCAGGAAAGAAATAATAACAAGGGCTAGAGGGGCCCTGCCTCTTGGGACCCTGTTGGAAGCCGAGGTGAGCTTGACTGGGAAAGAGTGGCAGAAACATCCTATTGTGACTGGCCCAGAGGCCCTGTGTATTCTAGGCATAGACTTCCTCTGGAACGGCTATTACAAAGACACAAAGGGACTCGGGCTTTTGGAATAGCTGCTGTAGAGGCAGAGGACAATAAGCAATTGAATACCTTGCCTGGACTATCAGAAAACCCATCTGCAGTAAGACTCCTGAGGGTGGAAGAGCAAGGAATACCAATTGCCACCTCGACAGTGCACTGCTGGCAGTATTGGACGAATCTAGATGCTGTGATCCCCATCCACAAAATGATCCATGAGCTGGAGAGCCAAGGAGTGGTCAGCAAAATTCATTCACCCTTCAACAGTCCCATTTGGCCTGTGCGCAAGTCTGACAGAGAATGGAGATTGACTGTGGACTATTGTGCCTTGAATGAAGTGACTCCACCGCCGAGGGCTGCTGTGCCGGACATGCTGGAACTCCAGTACAAGCTGAAGTCCAAGCCAGGGAAGTGCTGCGCCACTACTGACATTGCTAACGTATTTTTTTTCCATTCCTCTGGCAACAGAATGCAGGCCTCAGTTTGCTTTCACATGGAGGGACATACAGTACACCGGGAACCAACTGCCCCAGAGGTGGAAGCACAGCCCCACCATCTGCCATGGACTGATCCAGGCTGCATTGGAAAAGGGTGAAGCTCCAGAACATCTGCAGTACATTGATAACATCATTGTGTGGGGGAACACAGCAACAGAAGTATTTGAGAAAGGAGAGAGAATCATCCATATTCTGCTGGAGGCCAGCTTCACCATCAAGAAGAGCAAAGTCAAAGAACCTGCCCAAGAGATCCAGTTCCTAGGAGTGAAGTGGCAAGATGGATGGCGTCAGATTCCCACTGAGGTCATCAATAAGATCAGTGCAATGTCTCCACCTGCCATCAAGAAGGAAACACAAGCCTTCCTAGGTGCCATAGGTTTTTGGAGAATGCACATTCCCGAGTACAGTCAGATTGTGAGCCCTCTTTACCTGGTCACCCACAAGAAGAACGATTTCCACTGGAGCCCTGAACAGCATCAAGCCTTTGCCCAGACCAAGCAAGAGATCACTCATGCGGTAGCCCTTGGCCCAGTCAGGACAGGACCAGAGGTGAAGAATGTGCTTTTCTCTGCAGCCGGGAACAACGGCTTGTCCTGGAGCTTGTGGCAGAAGGTGCCTGAAGAGACTCGAGGCAGACCACTGGGATTCTGGAGCTGAAGTTACAGAGTATCCAAGACCGACTACACCCCAACAGAGAAAGAAACCTTGACAGCCTATGAAGGACTCTGAGCCGCCTCAGATGTAATAGGGACTGAAGCACAACTCCTCTTGGCACCCCAACTACCGGTGCTGGAGTGGATGTTTGAAGGAAAGGTTCCCTCTACCCACCGCGCCACCAATGCCACGTGGAGCAAATGGATTGCTCTCATCATACAGCACACCCATATTTGAAACCTGAATCGCTCTGGGATTTTGGAGATAATTACGAACTGGCCGGAAGGTGAACACTTTGGTCTCACTGATGAAGAGGAGCAGGAACAAGTGACAGGAGCTGAAGAAGCTCCACCGTACAACCAACTACCAGCAGAGGAAACACGCTATGCTCTTTTCACTGATGGTTCCTGTTGCATCGTAAGGATGAACCAGAAGTGGAAAGCAACCATATGGAGCCCCACACGACAGGCTGTACAAGCTACTGAAGGAGAAGGTGGATCAAGTCATCTTGCTGAACCCAAGACCATTCAGGTGGCCCTGAACATTGCTGAAAGAGAGAGGTGGCCAAAGCTATACCTTCATACCGATTTGTGGATGGTGGCCAATGCTCTGTGGGGCTGGCTGGAAAGGTGGAAAAAGGCCAACTGGCAGTGTAGAGGAAAACTAATCTGGGCTGCTGATGAATGGAAAGACATTGACTCTCAGGTAGAAAATCTATCTGTGAAAGTCCGTCATGTAGATGCCCATAACTCCAAGAGTCGGGCTAATGAGGAACCCCAAAACAACGGGCAGGTAGACTGAGCTGCAAAGATAGAGGTATCAAAGATAGACTTAGATTAGCAGCATAAGGGGGAGTTGTTCCTAGCTCAATGGGCCCATGACGCCTCAGGTCGTCAAGGCAGAGATGCTACCTATAAGTGGGCACAAGACCGAGGGGTGGATTAAACCATGGACACTATTTCTCAGGTTATCCATGACTGTGAGACATGTGCTGAGATCAACCAGGCCAAGCAGATAAAGCCCCTACAGTATGGCGGGCGATGGTCCAAATATAAGTATGGGGAGGCCTGGCAGATTGACTACATCACACTTTCCCAGACACGCCAAGGCAAGTGCTATGTGCTGACCATGGTGGAAGCCACTACTGGATGGTTGGAGACCTATCCTGTGCCTCACGCTACTGCCCGGAACACCATCCTAGGCCTGGAAAAGCAAGTCCTGTGGACACTTGGAACCCCTGAGAGAACTGAGTCGAACAATAGCACCAATTTCCCCAGGCTACATGCACTGGTATACATGGATTTGAGATGGTTGGTCTTCTGGTTCTCATATTGGGAGGCAGCTATACAGGTGGATCCCATTCCTCCCTAATATGCTATAGTCATTGAATAATGTTCCATCATAAAAGTCAAAACCCTCACAACAATGTTAAAAATGACCATATAATAT
>VWZV01012385.1:540531-748319 GCA_013397155.1 Irena cyanogastra | reverse complement strand
GCGCACAACTTCGTGGCGGCGCATTTATTTAACCCTTCTCCCCGTCTCCTCTTTTCCCCCCCCACCCCCTCTCCATCTTCCTTTTTTGCAGGGGGCAGGGGTGGCGGCGGGGCGCGCTGGCGGCGGCAGCGGCAGCAACAGGTTGCCGGGGCTGTGACGGAGCCCGCGGGCCGCCGGCCACGCCGCCGCCCGGCCAGGTTCGCCCCGCTCCCCGTGACGTCACAAAGGGACGGGCCTGCGCGCCGTGGAACCTTCGGCGCCCCCCCGGCACTGCACCCTCCCGCCCATCCGTGACGTCAGAGCCGAGGCGGGGTGGGGGCGGGAGGAGCCCCCGGGGCAGCGTTCGGCGGCGCCGCGGGGGAGGGAGGCAGGGATGGAGGGAGGGGGCGGCCCGGCCCGGCCCGGCTCAGCCCAGCCCAGGTGAGCAGGTGCGGGCCCGCCCTGCCGCCTTCGGGATGGGAGGAGAGTGCCGGTCACGTCGCCCTGTGGCGACACGCGTGGTGGCACGTCTCCTGCCCGTGACCTTCGGGTGCTACGGCAGTCCGGCGGGGCGCGCCGCCGCCTCCTCCTCCTCGCGGGTGCCAGCACAAGGTTCGCCTGCACCTGGAACAGTGATCCCGGTGTCGGGCCCTGCTGCCCAGCCCGAGTTCCTGGTGCCCCTAGGCCGGAGGTGATGCTCCACCGTGGGGAGCGAGGGCACAGCCGCTGCACGGGCACCAAGTGGTACTTCGTGGCCCCCGTCCTCCCATGTCACTGCGAGTTATCACAGAATCATAGAATTACAGAATGGTTTGGGCTGGAAAGGGACCTTGACGATCACCTAGTTCCAGCCCCCCTGCTGTGGGCAGGGACGTCCTCCACTAGATCAGGTTGCTCAGAGCCCCATCCAGCCTCGGCTTAAGCTGGCCTTGTATCAGGAGTGGAGCCTGTTCAGGCTGCTGTTGTTTTCTCTTTTCAGTATTTGCAAAATGAATTCTGAAAATAAGGTAGTGAGAACAATGGAGTAAAGCCTCCGTGTTGTGGGCTGCCGTCGCAGGGCTTGGCTCCCTGCTCCGTAAGTGCTCACAATTGAAAGTTCTCTTAAACTTAGGGAGTGTTATCTTTTGCAATTGGTAACCCCGGAATGAGGAAATCCGTGTATGCATCTTTTTTTCTCGTGGTTTAAAAACGCTATCACTTAATTTTTTAAAAGATCCGTGGCTGACTCATACAACTCTTTCTTCTCACTTTACCCTCCTCCTTCTCAAACATCTTTACATATCAAATATTGCCTTTTGGCTCCAGCCTCACGAAACTGACAGCTTTGTAAAGCATCCACCGAGAAGCCAGACTGCGTTCAGTATGCGCTTGGAATTAATAGTTCTTGATTCAAAAGCTTTGATGTCTTGAATGTAATTTCACAGGTGCATTTTTCTGACCGTTTTTGTGATGCTCGCATAGCAAATCTTCTGTTCTTGCTGGCTTAGGTCTGAGAGTATCAGACCTGGATTACCGCCTTAAAATACCTGCACGGTTCTGCCATGGTAGCAGATGGTGAAGTATAATTAAGGAGTAATGTCACTACTGTCACCTCGTGTGATTTGTTTCCTTGTCCTTGCAGAAGTAAAAGTGCTGTAGTCTGCCATGAGGTGACACGCTTCACCTATGGATGGCCTGGTAAGCCCATCAGACAGAGGGCCAGCAAGGCCTGACCGGGATTAGCATGCTGCAGACATCTGAGAGCTCCTGTGCCTGCTGCAGTATTGAAACAATACTCTCTATTTGGGTGTGCTTGGTGTGGGCTCAGGGAGTTTTGATGGGGATGGTAGCCCTGCAGCACCACCGCCTTGTTCTGCATCAGGGGCATTTGTGCAGGAGCCTGACCATGGGCACTCCAGGGCTTCAGCTGGAGCTGCCTGCCCTGCTTCTTTTCCTGTGAGCAGTTGCCATTTCTCTCCCCCATCCCCACAACTGATGACAGGCTCCCAAGTTTGACCACTTCCTAAAAGAAATAATGTAAATAGGCTGCTGGCAGCAGAGATAGTATTCAGTGTAAGTTGCAGCTTATTTCTCATCACCTTTTGGGGCTTTTTTCTGTTGAGTCACTTCCACACTTGCAGTAATAATTCCAGCAGCATAGCTGCTCAAGTCTTTCTTTTCCCTGTATAGAAATCTTAAAGATGCTAGCTGCACTTGAAAGCTACTTTTGGGTTCCTCTTAACCTTCTTCTGGTCTCTTGAGATTACAGCATTATGTTGTAAGTGGCCATAAGATAGCAAAATATTCATTTAAAGAAAAAAAAAGTATTCTAATTACTATTTTCTACTTATGTACTATCAACAGATGCTTTGCCCTGAGATTCTAATGGACTCTTGCTCACTCTGATGGTCTGCAAGCCAGGAACAGTAAGATGCTGCCCAGAGTGAATTAGAGTGAATCAAGGCCCCTGTGAAGAGTTTCTAATGTTCATTAAGTACTTTCACCTTCTCTTGTGAGGCCTACTAAGCCAGCATTAAAAACATATTACCCCTTCCTTTTCTGTAGTAATAGCTAATGTTATGCATATGCTAAAGTGTGGTATAAACGTCAGCTGATTCTGTAAGGCAGTAGCATTCCCTCCATTTTATTGTTTGATGAAAAAGAAACAAGTCTAAATTACTTGCCTGAAGCTACATGCTGTAACAGTGGCAGAGTTGGAACTAATCTGTATTTCTGCTGCCTTCTCCAATATTCTGTCCTGTAGCTTACAGGCTGTTGCTACCAGGCATGGCATCTGCATTATAAGAGACTACTTTATGTAGTTCCAACTTTTTTTCAAAATTCTCCCCCTCCCCAGGTATGGTGTGCACTGTTAGATTAACATTATATTTTTAACATAATAAAAGAGGCACTTCACTATGGATACTTCTATTTCTTTTAAGAGATGATCATAGCCTGCAGCTGATAGAGACCAGTTGATATTGTGATGACTCAGCTGTGGGAGTATTACATAAAGTAGGTCAATTTTTAAATCTCACAGTCTGAAGCTAAAGAGAATCCACGTTAAAATTTATGTTTTGTGTATACACGTTACTGTCGTTTCCTGGCTTGAACGTAAGTGAAAGCTCTTGAGGAGGTGGGACATGTTTTGGGGGGTTGATTTGGGGTTTGCTTTTGCCCATTTTTGTTGTATAGTGACTGAATTCAATCAACTTGACGGAGGGGAAAGACCAGCTGCTTTCATTTCTAAAGTTTCCAGTTTGCAACAGTCAAGTGAAAGGAAGGCTTTAAAGGCAATTTTAAAGTTGGGAAAGGAAAAACAGAGACAAGTTTATTATTTTTTATTACAAGCACACAGCTTTTGTGTGATCTAGCAGATGTGGAATTTGCAGAGGAATACACGATTCTTCAAAATCCAAATTTGCATTTAAAACATTCTGGTTTCTCCCCCTTAGTCCTTTGCATGGCTTGCTTCCCAACTATAAATGTAAACCAAGTGTAAATGATGCATTGTTTGCCTTAGTGGGCAGACAGTCTGAAAACAATAGTGCTGATGGATTTGACTGCCTCTGTGTAAGATTAACGGGACATTAAAATTCAAGTCTATTAATGCAAATTTCAGTGTTGCCAAACCTGAACTTCCCTTAAGTGTTTCCTGGTGCTGATGGCTCTAAATGTCCCTACCCCACAGGCCAAAACTTCAGCTGACAGTTTTTAACCTGTTGTTAGGACTTTAGAGAAATGGGTAAAATGTAGTTTAGTTGAAATGGAGTTTAATGTCCAATTGAATGATGGGACATGGTACACATAGACTTTTTATACTTAACCACCATTTTTTATTGAAAGCATTTCTAAGTGGTAGGAAGCCACCAGGAAACCTAAAATCTGCAAATCACTTGTAAAATTCAGGTCTAGTATGTGGGGATTACTTGGCACTGAAATTCAGATACAGGAAATAATATGATTGCCAAAATCTATTTGGTGTTTTCCTAGATCTATTGTTTTGCTGGCTCATTACTTCTGGGAATATTGGATGCAGTCCTTCTTGGTTTTTATCAGGCAGGGTTTATTTGGGAGCTCTTGGTTTTCGTTTGGAGGGGTGAGTTTATTTCAGTCAGTCAGAAAAACGTTTCCTCAATGAAGCAGTAGGTAGAAGGTTTAAAACATTTGCTGTTTCACTTGCTCGGGTTTCACACTTTCCCTTGTGTAATGACATCCTGTTCTGAAGCTGTTCTTCAGTAATCTGACAGAGGCCTGGTATTTCCAGTGTGGGCTGTGGGAAAGGAAAAAACCCTTTAATTATAGCAATGAGGTCTTATTTGAAAATATGCTAGCTCTCCTCCCCTCTGCGTGTCCTGTCTTTTTGTCTGACTCTTCCCTATGCAGAAAAGGGATCTGAAGCTGTAAAATGGTGCTGTTGAAGTTGCTCTGCAAGGGTGGCCATGATGAGTGGCAAAGCTGAGCAGCGGCTGTGACCATTGCCATGCCGAACGCTGTGTCTCCAGGCTCGAGATCGCTGCTCCTTGGTCTGTGAGCAGATGGATGCTGGGAGTGCACCCCATCTGCTCCCGTGCCAAGTTTATTGGCTTAATTTATGCTTCTGCAGGAAGCAATTTGGAGTGACCAGCCTGGCTGAGCATGGAAGCAGGGAAAGAGGCACAGGTGGGAATCATCGTTTCACTGGTTCTCATAGGGAGGATGTAAAGCTGCTTCAGCGTTTCTGCAGCAAATGTCTCATCGTGGACTGATGCATCACAAACAATATCCCCTATTTTTATCTGAGGGACAAAAACCTCCTTTTATTGGGCATAAAAATGGGATTGTGTGATTAAAAATAGACACTACAAACAAAGTGAGAAAGCTTAACTAAGATCTCTGTGTACTTTCCGCATCTAGGTCAGGCCTTTGGAGCTGGAGCAGTTTCTGGTCAGGTTCAGTTTAGTGCCTGTAGAATTGCTACAGGCGGAATTGGACATTTTGACACTGCTAAAATCAGTTCAGTAGAAATGTGATGATGTCCCCAGAAGAGTTCATAATTGCATCACTTGAGGGGCATGATTTAATCCTTTCTAAATGTCTCTCCTCTGTAATCTGCTTCGTCTTTTCTGCATGGCTTCTTGCCATCTTTTCTGCCAGGTTCTTCCCTTGATTTGCTCTGCAAAAAAGGCAGCCGTGGATCTGTGACTGAGAAGAAATGCAAATAATAGGAAGTTGAGAAACTGTGGCCTGCTGCTGTGCTCCAGGAGGGTTTGTGGTATTTGAGTCCCTGGTGCTCTGCTTTCAGTTCTTTAAGCTTGCCTTGCTGGTCTAACATCTTTTGGATGACGTGATAGTTGCAGGAGATTAGCGTATTTTGGCACACACATGCTATGATGACTGGCTAACGATATTTACAGCATTCAAAAATAAACTATGGGAGCTCATTCTGACATAATCTACTAATCTTAGTTTTGCACTTTGATACTGTGTTGTCTGAGCCAAGTTAGGATAACTATATATTGCAAGCAATTCATTTTTAGCTTTGCTTGCAGATGAGTGTTGAGGCAGTGCATGCTTTTCAATTAAAAATGATGGGAGTGAATTTGGAGAAATTATCAGCTCTTTCAACTATATGCTTATTCCATGCCTATTTTTGAAACAGTTCTGTGTGCGTGGGTCGAGATACATACTCCACGATATTTCTGGATATGTTGTGTACTGGCATTTTGATGAGGTTATTTTTTTCTTTCACTGGCCACAAGAATGGGATGGTGTTCTCTGCCCTTTCCCACATTTGTATGTTATGGGAAGGACTTTCTTTTCTCTTTGAGCATTGTAATTTATTCTTTTCCTGGGTAACAAAAAAAAATCTATTACTGCCTTGGGTAAACTTTAATCTTATGCTGGGCATCTTGCTAGTTATGCTCCATTTGGGGGAGTCCAGCCAAGACAGTAAGCTTTTGAGGCCTCTAGGTGGCTGGAATTCAATTTGCCCCAGACCTTGACAACTCCGTTTAAACAGCCAAATAACATTTTCTAGCCACGTTTTTGAATGGCTTGCATGTTTAAGAATTGCAGTGAGGAACTTGGTGATGTAAAGCCTGCGACTCCAGTCAGTGACAATGTACAAATATTTTTTCAGGTTGCTACTACTGAAGTGGACAGAAACCATGAGTCTTGGGCAGGAGTCTGTTCAGTCTCTCACTCTTTGAGATGTGCATCGTTATTTTTATTAGTTGTTATATTTAGCATATAGTTTCCTGTGCTTTTCTAAAACTGGGAGTCTTTATGTTCACAAAGTTCATTGCATTTAGATTTTTAAGGTGCTGCAGGCTACCACCTTACGTTTATAGCTGTTTTTCTTTATATAAGGTACCCATTAGACAGGCTGAGGGTGACTTAGACAAGGGATATGTTCCTTCTTTCTCGCCTTTTTCTTTTTATGGGTATTACTTTCAGTCACTTTGTCCTACAGTTCTTTTTGGTACATCAAACTTGTAAGCCAAATCTCTTAGCCGTAGCATGCGTGTTAAAACCCCCAAAACACAAATTTGCAACCCTGCACATATGCTAGATGAATTAACTTCTTAACTCAACCTGAGCTGAAAAACTCCAAAAATCCAACCAACTTTTTGTTTTGATTTGAGGCCTAGAAAACCTGGTTCGGACTTTTGAGTTCATAAAACTCATAGGCAAGTGAAAAGAAGGCTTTCTGTTACTGTTTTTTAAGTTGATTGGTAACTAAGCTGGTGTTATAGGAGGTTTCTTTTTGGGTGGTGTTCCAGGTGACCAGCCTTGAGAGTATTTCACATATGGATGACCTAGATGGACACTTGAGATATGGTTTTCTGATTGATAGTCACTTTTTTACCCCCTCCTGAAGTGTAATGATAATGATGAAAATTCTCATGGCTTGTTGCAGTCTTGCAGACTGGTAAAAGCTTTTCAAATTTAAGGTTAAGACTCCAGTAGCAGACAGACTGCCTTCTTGTTACAACCTTGTTTCAGTATAGTAGGGGTTTTAATAAATTATTACAAGTACTACTACTCCAACTAACTTATGCTTTATAGCCACAACTGAAAAGGGCGTTCTCTGATATCAGAAAGTCAGTGTTAAATTTTTTGTTGTTATTCAGCTTATAATGGAGACATAGTAATATCACTTTGTAAGACAAGCAACTTCATGCAACTTAAAAGCTGAACTTAGGGCACGTTATAGTAACTGAAACTTGTGAATTATTTAAAATTTGGAAGAAGTAATGGTTGTCCTAATGGCAAAAAATTTTGATGCAGCTTTTTTTTTTTCCACATCTGTGATGTCTTGAACCAGTAAAAACAACAAAATAAGAAGTATCTGTCAAGAGAAGCTGTCCTGTCCTGTTCTACTCTCTTTTTCCTAATCTGTGGTTGAATGTCGTGTGTGTAGCTTAAGCTTTTTACCTTCAGTAACAGCGTTTTGAATGTGGAGACCAGTGAGGTACCTGGTGCTGTGATTCTGTGATTACTCTAAGCCTGCACTGCCCTGGAAGAAGTGGTTCAGCCTTCGCTCTGGCTGCTTGTTCTCCTTCTCTTCAGCAGGCTGACACGTGCCAGGTGATAACTCCCACCTCAGACAGGGGATTTCACAGGTACAAACGAGTCAAAATGTGGTTGATTTTTAATGTGGAGTCATTTAATATTGCAGTTTGTGATGTAGCTGAAAAATACTTGGTCTTGGGAAATTGTTACAGGGACACCGAGTGAAGTTGCAAGGGAGGAGTAGGATTGCGTCTGTTAGCAATAGAGTGAGTTTAAATGGGCTGTGAAATTATGACTAAATAGCAGTCAAGATACATGTTTCATTTCATAGCAAGCAAAATTAGCTGTCCTTGTCTGTTTTAAGGGTTGTTCAGATTTAGATTTTGCTGTACTGCCTTACTGCTGGAAGCATGGTGAGTATTAAACAATGTTGAAATGAAGTTAGGCCTCACAGGTGAAAATGAAGCTAAAGGTATTTGTGCCCAAGGTAATGGCAGTGCTATTATAATTTCCAAAGTGCTAAAATCAGTTCAAATAGAATTAAAAATGTACTACTGTTACATGTTATGCTTGCCTAGGTAGGATTTGAACAATTTTATACTTCAACAAGAGAAATAAAAAAAGAGGAAGAAAAGAAAATTAAGATAGCTGTGCTACTGGAGGCTAAGTTCCACTGCTAAATGTAGTAGAAGTATTGCTACTCTTTTTTAGTTCAACAGCTGCACACACCCATCCCGTATGCAAGAGCTCCACTGTGGAAGTGAAGCCAGTGTACTGTTCTATTTTCTGCATCTTAGGGTAAGAACCTGGTTACATAAGGGAATTCATCCAGAAATTTCCCATGGCTTTGTTTTATTTTGTGCCACTAAATAATGAGTTTAGATAGCTTCTCATGTTAAAACTACTCATGTCTGTTGAATGTGCACACGAACTGAAGTGCTGATGTATTTTTGCCCTGGGTTCTCAAGTAGCGTGAGAAGGCCAAACCACGTGAAATCAAAAAGCTACGAAAACCAAGGTTTCCTTTAATTATAAGAAGAGCAGGATGTGGCATCACATGCTTTTTTCACACCACTGAAGCCAGCAATGGTGACCCTATGAATCATTCCATCATGGTATGGTGCTTTGGCCGTATCAATACAGCCAAAGAGCTGTATGTGAAATAGGGTCACTGAAATTCTGAGACTTAAGGAGTAGTTATGCCCAGGCTTTTTTTTCTTCCACCTTCTCATCTTTAAATGGTCTGGTTTCAGTGCAAGCCTGCAGGACTTTTTAGTGGCACAGTTAAGGGAGCAGCGAAGCACAAGGACCTCTTTGGCTTTGCTGTGGATTAAAAAGATGGGAATTGGCACCCTCAGTTTCGATCCAGCAAGGCACTGAAGCACGTGCCTGTCTCAAATGTATGAATACTCTTAGTGACGTCAATTGAAGTACTTAGAGCTTATGAGTTAAGCACATGCCGAAGTGCTTTTCAGGGCTTGAGATGCTGTTCCTGTGTAAGAGTGTGTGCAAGTATTTGTAGGCATGTTAGTTTTCTAAATGGATGATAGCCATTTAGTGGTTTTAATGGCTTTACTAAATGTAATACTGCCTCTTTTGCGTTTTTTTTTCTGAAATGTTTGGGTTTTTTTCTTTTTTAGCCTCTTAATGTTTTATTTAAAGGTAATAACTGTTATTTTTCTTTGGTTACTTTTCATTGTAATGTGCATGTGTGCACAGTGCTGGCATTTTTACAGTTCCCTCTCCTCTTGGTTCTTGTCTTCCACTGCTGTGCTTTTCTCTCTCATTTCTGTGAATTTCAGGCTGAGGTCCTCTATCCACTTTGTCCTTGTCTAAGGAAATCAGCTCTTACAAAGTTCCTGCCATCTCTTTGCAAGAAAGCAAAATGAACTATCATTGCAGTATTATTTTCTTTTCCTGAAGGCCGGACAGGGAGATGAGGCAAGGTTCATGCAGCTCATTTGGGGGGCTGGCTCCATAGGAAACACTTTGGAAGGGGAGGGATTGTACTGTTGATACTTGTCTCTCAAGCCTGTGTGCAGAATTTGAGTGTTGTTTGTAGAAAATACTGGCCGTGTGTTTGTTTTGCAAGGCTCGACAAACTGTTAATGCACAAATACTGTGGAGGAAAGTGGAGCATGGCACTGCTGATTCCTTCTTACAGTCCTTTTATGAACTTTTGAAACTTTTTGAAATCAAATCCTGCTGATGTGAGCATTCAGGGAAAGCTAATTTCATATTTCATGTATATTAAAGGCTTTTATTTATAAGCCATTAATATTCACGCTCTTTCAGTCAAGAGCAGCATTTTGTGGCACAACTGACCAATCATAAAAACCACTGCATAGCTTCCATTATTGAAAGGGGGTCTACAATCTTCATTTGAGTATAATCTTCCAAAATAACTAACGATGGTCAGATTTTTTGCAGCCTGGGTGACAGACCAGGTATAATGATTTCTGGACCCTGTTGCTTTGGAGAGCAGGAATATGATTTTCAGCAGAAATATGCTATGAAAAATATGATCTCCTGAAGTCTTCTGGGTAATATAATTTCTTGATCTCATACTTAGTATTTCATTATCATACTACTTGAGCTGGCTCCTGTGAAAGCTGGTTATCTATCGTGCAGAAGATGGAAATGTGTTTATCATGTAAGTAATTATGTCTCCATACACCCTGCCCCCCCACCCCCGCCCTCCCGGCATATTTTCTTATATACTTGTTGATTGCTTTTCCTTTCTTGGTGTAATTTTATGGCCGTTACTCTTGCAGTCAGGGATGCAGTGAGATTAATTCCCTGTAGGCATTTTGGAAGTTACTGGTTCTCTAATTTGGATGGAGAAAAGTGAAGGGGTAAACTATTATTTCCCTTTTTTATGCTAGCTTTGCTCAGATCCTGCCAGCGGTCAGCCTGTCATTTTTTCCCCCTGCAGACTGACTGCCCATCTCCTAAGGCATTATAAGCACTGCTGTCCTCCTGCCTGATGACTCAGGCCATTCCTGCTAGGCTCTGCCTCCTGGCCCAAATGGGACCAGAAGCAGCATTCCTGCATGCGTGCCTGTCTGTACGTGTCTTTCTTTCCTCTTTGCAGTAGCATTGAGTTGACCACAGGGATTACTTAGCAAAGTGGTCAGAGATTTTCTTGGTTTTTGGAACATTTTTTCTGACTATGCCTTCATCTCTTACTTTTTCTTCTCCTTTTTGTGTCCCTGTTCACCTTGTGGAACCACAAGTAGATGTTACTGGCTGATGGACTGCCTTGTTATCAGCAGTCTTAGAATCTGTCTGCTTCACTTCAGGTCATTTCAGAGGTGCTTCCAATTTCTGTCAGTTTATTGCTTGCACTCTACAAGCACGACTACAGCTTTATCTCGGGCTTTGTTGAGAGCAGGAGTGTATTCAGCTCTGGAGAGCTAACCTGCCCTCTCCAGCAGTTTGTGAAACCAAGGTTAGTATAATGTTAGAAGAATGGCCAGGGTATTTATCTGTGGTTGGAGTCCTGCTCATGTGGAGGATGGCTTGCCCTGAGTTCCTGGTTAGGTCCTACCACTGTCCCTGTCTTTAGCTATCTTGGTGGTATTTTTGCTGCTTTTACTTGTGTGTTCTCCCTCAGCATTGTGTTGTGGTCATCAGAAGGTCAGCTGCAGCTTGTCTGATGGACATGATAGTGTAGGAGGGAAATGCTTCTTCATCTTCTACATCTCTTTTCTTAGAATATATATGAGCACACTACGCTGTTGCTTTTGGAATAGGACTTTGAAGGTGTCTGTTCAGTCATGTTTTTGAAGGTGTTCTGAAATTGCTCCAAATCACCTCTGAATAGGTGATGTATCACCATTCTTCTCATGGAGCAGTAGATCGCATCTTGGCTGAAACATTATCCTTCCTTCTTAAAAGACTTCATGGTGCTATACTGCTTCTTCCTTAATTTCATGCTCTCCAAATAGCCAGGTATTTTTTTCCCACACGAGAAGACCCAGTATTTTAATCAGGAACCCAGAAGCAACACGGTGTAGCACTTCGGCTTTAAAAGGTAACTCCTCTGTGGAAGAATACCAGTTTTAGCTGGTTTCCAAATTTCCAATCCATTGACTTTCTCAGGGATTAGATCAATGAAAGCAAGGATCTGCAGGTGATCTGGGCGATTTAATACATAGTTTAATTTCAACATATGTGAATAATGTTAAGCCTATGCATAAACTAGTCTAGTTAAGGAGAACAAAATAATAGGTGATCTCTTGAGGCAATCCTTTGAAACAAGAAGTAATATCTTATAAATTTTTAAGTATGTAAGAAGGAAGATTGAATAGCTGTCATTATTTGAGACAAAGACTGTAAGAACAATGCTAATACTGGCTGACTGATCTACTGTTCAGCTTAGAAAGTAGGACAACATCTAGTGAGGGAAATCTTGGTTATAGTAGATTTCTTATCAGGGCTCCTAATCCTGTCATAGATAAGAGAATATAAAACTGTCAAAACCAGGGTTTTAAATCTACATCTCCCAGGTTGCTGTAATTTGCATGGCTTTTTTATATTTTTTTTCTTGTTTTTTCCTTTTTGTAAATTGGTTTGATTGATTGTTCATGCAGGAAGTCCCTAGAGAGGAACCAAGAGAATTTCCACAATGATGTGGCCTTCAGTTTCTTGCAAGTGTCTGCTCTCAGGGTTACCTATCTCAAAACTTTGTCTTCTTACACTGATGTATTTCATGTTTGGTTTATGCCATAGCATGAGAAAGTTCTCTGGAGCAAAGTGTAATGCTATACAGCCTCATTTCATACATTTTTCCACTGCCTGGCATGTCTAATGCCTATTGAAGTAAATTTGTGCAGTTATTGTGTTGGCAAGGTTGGTAATCTCACAGCTCTTGTATAAGATTTGTGTGTCTGGCTCTTCCTGGACTAGGTTGTAGAGCTGCTTTATTGTCCCTTATGAAAAGTGGTTCTGCCCATGTTTTCTCAGTACAGTGAGTCTCCTTGTTATTGTCAGTTTTTGACTTTCTGGTGTGGAAGACCGGTGCAAATATTACCAGGGCTTAATAACAGCCTACCTTTGGATGACTATTACTGTTGTGATGAAAATGATAGGAGGTTGGTTGCTCATTGATTTGTGCTTTTTGGCCATTTTCCAGGATGAAACTAACTTCATTATGCAAGAGTTTCAGAACACTGCAGAGTTGTTCATTTATTTCCTTTGACTGTTATCGAGCTGACAGCTTGCCTTTGGAGGGTCATATGTTCAAAAGCTGCCAATTGAATCTTGCTTCATTTTAGCCAAATGTGGCACGGAGTCTGAAGTGCATTTCATCCCTAATATCTGCCCCTCCTTTTTTTTTTAACCCCCTTAACTTTTTTACCTTTTGCTTTCTCTTCCTTTTTCCTCAGTTCCTTCTGCTGAAAATAAAAATGATCTGGGAACAGAGGCAATGCCACAAATAAAAGGAATTAGGTTTGTTGTTGTTGCTGTCTGTAATTTTGGTTTCTCCTAATAAGACTTTAGTTTCTCTGGTTAGATAGTTCTGCCTTGTGGAGAAATGCATGCATTTCAAAAATGGTAAATGGAAGATATTTTTCATCTTGCTATTTTTCCTAACCATGCTCTTACCTCTAAGTTGGCTGCTTATTTCCAAATTGTTCCCTATGACTTTTTTTTTCCTCCTCCTTCTTCATCAGTGCTCTTTTCTCTTTGGGTACCTTTCCTTGGTAAGCCTGTATGAAGTTGGCTCTAGGGAGTCTATGCGCTCAGCTGAGTAATCCTCTAGACGAAGGAAGAATGGGGGAAGACAAACCACGTGTGATATCTGCTTGTGTACTACTTAAAATCAGGAAGTGCATTTCTGTTGTGGGACCCAGAGAAATGGTTTCCTCACACTGAGCAGTTGTGAGGACAGGTGTAAAATTTTTTCTTGTCAGTAGGGTAGCACCTTGAATTCTTCTAAGTGTTTCATATAACTTAGCTTTGTTTTTTTAATATCTGTGCATACCTGAAAAATAGGTATTTTTGTGGTTCAGTCTAAAAGAGGTGTTCTTAATAACTAAGATGAGTTGAATAGTCTATTTTATGAAGTAGGCAACTTTTATTTTGATTTTTCTGGCCTCTTAAATACAATGTTAAGTGCAATGGAAGAATAGAGTTTCAATTTTGAACAAATGTATTCTGTCTGTGAAAAATTTTTCAGTTAATTACTTTCAAATTTTTTTCCCAAGTAATTCTTGACTTCTTTAAATTACGTATTTATGTCCTTGTAAAGTTGAAAAATGATACCTAAGTATTACTATGCAGTGTATTAGGCTGCTTGCTTTAATCCTGAAAGAAACTCTTCAAGATTTCTGTTAGATGAAAGCATGCATATGTCCATTTCCTCTAAGATTTTGTCTCAAATTCCTTCTAATTTCAAGGCTCGTAATTTTGATAGTTATTTTAAATTCACACATGTTTATACATTTATTTTATAAAAGTTTGTCATATATTTTATACTTTATTGTGGATTATTTCTTAATTTTGCCTTGTTTCCTGCTTAAGTGGTATTCTGTAATTACCTGATTCACTCTAGTTGTGGGTAAATGAAACTATGAAATTTGTTGTCAATTAGCAATCAATGTGGTATCCATATTTTTAAATGTTATAAATTGCCTATTAAAGCTAATTTTCCAGGGCATCTCTATCTCTGTTCCTAATGTAATGCAGAATATTTTACAATAATGCCTAGGTTAACAATGATAGTCTTGCTGTATTGTGCAAAAAAGGCTTCTGTGCAGACCCAGCTGGGTTTCAGGCTTAATTCATTGCTCTATGGTGGGATCACCACAGCTGCTGTGGGGCCTTTACAAATGCAAAAAAGCTGTCAGTGTTTGTTTCATCAGATGCATAAATGATGAGGCCAAGTTGAGGAATCCATTCCAGCGCGTGCGGTGTGCATGCTGGAGGCATTATTGTTTATAGAATTAGTGTCTTAATGCTTTAAAATACATGATGCGTATTTTACCTTAGAGCAGAATATTTTAGGAGTAAGATGGTTTAAGGATCCTCTGCCATTTAGTCCCTGCTTCTAAAAGTGTTTGCCCTTACTCGTGTAAATGTGTGTCTGAATTACTGCACTGTACCTGCCTTGGTCACGAGTAATTCAGTTCTTCTGTCTTGTGCATCTTTTTGCTAATACTTTGATTATCCTAAGGAGAAACAATTAAATAACTGCACAGCTTTAATGCAGATTTTTGCCCCCCCCCCTTAGCTGTCAGCCACAGGAGTTGTGCTGTCTCCTATGGTCACCAAAAGTCAGAGTACTTCTTTTGGCTGTCAAGGCTTGAGCGAGGTTCCTTCCAGCCAATTAGCAAGTAACGATGATTGGTTTCAGAGAGGGCTGCTTAAGAATGCAAAGCATGCCTCTGCACTGGGGCCGAGCACACAGCCTCTACCAATTCTCCTTTCCTTTGCTTGCAGCTCCAGGAATGTAACATGAAGTAGAGCTTTTACTTACATTATGCCAGACTGGCTTTTGGGAGGCGAGGGTGATGGGGTTTGGGTCTTAAATTGTTTTTCTGTGAGAACACTCATGTGATCTTTTAGTCTTTGTTGCAGTCTGTTGGCTGCGTGCATGAGGTTTCATTAGGGCACGCCACCCTTCCCATATCATGTAACTCCACCGATAAGAGGCATTGCCGGAATTTTAACTAACGCGCTGTTTAAGCTGTTGTTGCTATGATTTTATTAAATGTGCTTGCAGCGTAGACTTTTGCTTATGCTGTAGAGTGATCTGTTATGCAAATTGAATGTAAGAATGGACTAGTGGGGATTTGTTGTCAGTATGTTGGAGACCTGTCTTGTGCATTTGGAAATGAAATGAGCTAAATGGTGTCGGTGCAGACTGCAGCTGAAATGTTCAGGCAGCCTTTGCTTTCCTGCTTGTCGGTGTGATATTGTCACCCCAGAGACCAAATTTGGTTTGTAGGGAGAGGTGGTGCTGCAAGCATCCTTGCTGCTGGCCATGTATGGGTGAGCTGAATAATGTGAGTGTTGGAGACCTTAGACACAGTCATATACAAATTAGATTATGAGATTTATTCTGGCTGGTCAACATGGCAAGTCAGAGCTGTGTTCTTGCTTAAGCTCTTCTGCCGTAATGCAGGCAGATTCGTCTGCTGGAGCAAATAATGTTTTTAGTTCAGTGCACGACAGGTGGTATACATGTTCATTGGCTAAATTGTTGGCCTGTGGCTAAAGCAGCACTTCTCCAGGTGTGATGTGTGACAAGGATACTCTTGAGTCCTGCCAGGTGAAGTGGGAAGGCTGGGAGTTCAGCTTCTTTTCCGGATTTGCTGCTTCACTGAGGCACATGAGACCTGAGAGAAAGTCACCTCCTCCCCACACTGCGCTCGTGGCCTCTATTATCTCTTGGCTCAGGCTCCAAAGGTGACCAGCCTTCTCATGCTGTTCCAGGGAGCAGGTTGTTTGCAGCTTTCCCTCTGTCAGCACTTTGTAGCTAGAAAAGCAGCAGCAGCCGAAAGAAATCCCTACCTGGCAGCCAGTGCCCTACGTCCCTCCCTTCCCTCATTTACAGTCGCCTCAAGCGCTGCCATTTGTTTCCCTTGGAGTCTCTATTTTATTATTTGCTGCTGGCTGGGGGACTGGCAGCAGCGTGGGAGGGCTGCCCTGGGGGTGCTGGGCTGGGGTCTAGGTGCTTTGGCAGGACTGGAGGAGCTTTGCCGGCAATGCTGTCTCCATCCCTATAGCCCATGAATCAAGGGAAGAAAGACAATGGGCTTTGACTGCAGCTAAAGTATCCTCAGCATGGTGCTTTCTCTCAACAGTGGTGGAAATGCACGGAATGTTTTTTCAGGAGGATGTTTTAGGCAGAAGCAAAACTTCCTTGCAAAGGTCTGTCCTTTTTTTATGTGTAGGCCCTTAGGCCTTGGCCTCATGGTGCAGTATTTTGGCTGTTGAATGTGGATGGAAATACAGTGAACACATCATGGGCATTTGTATTTTGGAGGCATGGTGCATTTACCAGCAGCCTTCAGTGATGCCTGCACAGGAGAGGCTGAGCTGGCAAGCTGCTGGTTTTGGTATGGGCATGGTGTGGTGGATGGGCAGCTACTCTTATCCCCCAGCAGTGGAAATGTGCTTTTGTGAGAGACACCGAGTCATCTTGGGCAGAAAAGGGTGTGGCAGCACCAGGAGGTGAGGTTTGTACCCACGATGTGGCTGCTCCCGTGCCCCATCCCTGCACTGAGCAGATGGAAGTCAAGCAGGGATGCGAATTCTGTGCCGTGCGTGACCCTAGTGAGAGGCCAGATACTGTTCTGCATGCCGCAAGTACTCTGTAAGGAGATAGACAAATTTGCAGGACTCCTTTCTCCCATTTTCCTCTGACTCTGTCTGGTGTTCTACAGGTCATGTGGCAGAAAGAAGGAAATTATTATTAAATTCAAAAGGGGGAAGGAGCAGAAAGGGAATGTGACTTTTCCCCCTTTTCCCAGGGCAGGCTTGTTAGCAGCCTGCACTGCTTGTTCCAGGAGCAGCATCCCTGTCCACCTCAGCATCTTTGCTTCAGCTCTGGGTCCCATCTGACCCTTGAGTTCACGCTTAGAGATAGAGCTGCTTCGTGGGAATATTTTGAAAGTTAAACCAGATTACGTACAGTATAATTCTTCTTTTCTTTTTTCCATGTTTTTTTTTTTTAAAAACAAGCATTGTTGTGTAGAACCAGGCTTTAGGAAAATGCAAATTTTGAGCAAAATCATCTTTGTGGTTTCCTGTTGGCCTTTGGGTTGCTGGTAACATGCCAGGTCATGTTGGTAAAGAAAACACTTTAGTAGTTGCATAAAAACTTAGATACATTTAGCTGTCCTGAAAAATGCAGTAATAATGTTTTAGGTGTAATAAGCATTTTTATTACTCTTATTAAGTTTGCTCCCCCTACTCTTATGTGTTAAGCCACTAATGAGGAAGTAATGGAAACTGGGATTCCAGTTTTTTATTTTTACTTGTAAACGCATTGGTTTTGGAAATAGTCTTGCAGTGCTAATGGGAATGTTTGCTCTGCCAGTGTCAGGAATGTATTTCATGATAGGAGGCTGTGTTAAGCAATTGTCTCCTTGCTGGTGAATTGGCTCTTGATGGAGATTCAGAAGAGCTTATTTTAATTAGGCTTTGTTGGAAAACATGGCTCAATTTACTAACTGAGGTAGGTGCCACTTGCCCGTACACTTTTCACAGTGTTAATGCAAAATTCCAGGATACTTGCTTTTTAGGCATGATTCTTCTATACTGTTTGTATGAGAAAATAAGACAATTGTTCAGTAAGAGCATGGTATTTTGTATTAGGAGATGAAAAAAAACCTCAAGGAGCACATAGTTAAAAGCAGTAATTCAGAACGTTCTACTGGGAAGTTGTATTTTGGATGAGGAATGTGAAGGTTATGTGCTGTTACTAACAGAGCACCAAGGCTTTGGAGGCAGCACATTTGCCTTAGGAAAACAGTGGTGAGCACTGAAAACCCTGACACGAGCTCTGTGAGGAGACATGGCTTCTCTCTCGCTTGATACTCAGCCTCGCTGGCGTGCTGAGCTCTTCCTGTGGCAATTGTAAAGCAGGGGAGAGCTGCTTTCGTGCTTCGATTGGCAGAAGGCATGTTAATATGTGGCTGCCCTGTCTGCTTTTCTTTTAAATAGATTAGCTGTCGTTCAAGGCTGAGGGAAGTGCAAAACAAACTCGGAAAATATTTCAGATGCTTTAATTAAAGGTGGTGGAAGTGGAGAATTAGAACTGCTTCTGTGTTAGGATGGCTTATTCAAACATGCAGCTTAACCAGTTAGACTGCAAGGTGGAAAATGCTAGAGATTGTGTATCTGAATTAAGCAATTTTAATTTGGTCTTTCATCTCTGTCATTACCGAGGGATATCCTGCAGGCTGGTTTAATGAACTCAATCTAGAGGTGTGTAGAGGCACATCTCTTTGCTTGACAGCAGCAAGATGGCATGCTATGACTGGCAGACATATCTTCAGCTTGTGTAATTGTCTGCTCTTGTCATATGATGACAAATGGAGCGATGATCATATTAAACAACAAAAAAGTTCAAAGTAACATGAAGGCTCTGAATAAACTCTTGGAATCAAAGAGATTCTCGCATGACAGCATGTCAGCATGGGTATTTTTAGCCTGAATTAATGCAGCTATAGGAAACTCCCCTCCCCCGGAGAAGTATTACGATGTGAAGTTAAATGTCAGTCAGAATTTTTAGGTTAAATTCTCCACTTCCTACAGGTGTGGGTGCTTGTCTTGTTAGCGCTCAGTCTGTTGCACAACTGGGCAAGGAGAAAAGTGTCTCAGGTCAGGAGTTAAAAAAAATAAATAAAGTAGTAACTATAGTTTGTCTGTAGACTGACAAATCTGAGTTTTTTTGAATGAGCGTCTTCCAAATCCAGATGCTATAAGGATGAGATCATGCAGAAAAAAATCATCAGGAACTGAGCATAGTTAGGAGTTCTGGCAATTATGTTAGAGGGTAATATAAATTCCCTTCTTCCCCTTGTATTTATCCAGTTTTTTGTCCCATCCTGGGTGAAAGCTAATGCATTTCTGTGCGCTACAGTACGAGGTTTTAGGTTTTGCAGAAGAAACTGTCTTTCTGATAAAGTCAGAAGTCAAATATCATTTTTCCTTTTGTGAATAACAGGATTCTGCAGAAGGAAAATACCATTCTGAAAACACAGGGAAGTTGATTTAAAACAAAATGCAGTATTAGAACATTAGGAAACAGGATCTAAGGGGACAGAAGCTTCTGTGCGGCCCCTTCCTCGCCCTTCCCCCCCCCTCCTTCTCCCGTTAGAACTGGGACTGAATGTAGTTAACCACCATGGAAAATGAGTGATACAGATTTTCAATTTTATTCAGTTCTTGGTGCTTCTAGGTTTTCACTTTGGTTGGTATCTCTGTCACAGTTTTAATTAAGCTTTCCTCTTTTTCTTTTTTTTTTTCCTTCTGATAGGGAAAAAACAATTTCTGCATTTAAAAAAACACATGTGCTCCCACATGTGGCCAGATTAAAACTTTTCTCCTCTGAATGCTTTATTCATAAACATCATAAACATTCTGGATTGCCATTCTTGTGGCCCTATAAGCACATTTTAAACTCTGTTTTCCAAAAAGACTTTTTTAGCAGCTGCCCTGGAGGTAGGTTTTGTTGCCAGGGTGGATATGAGGAAGTATAGAGTGCCTAGCCCAGAATTCAGCAGTACTTATGTCAGAATGGGTCTGAAATCCATCTTTTTTCCTTATATGTAAAAGCCTATTTCACTTGTCATTGTATCAGGAAAATGCTTTGTCTTTATGATATCTGAAATATCCTTAGTTTACTTTTGAATTTTAAAATTTTTACTGTGGTGGTCCTGTTGTGGTTTAATTGTAATGAGAATGGAGCTTTGCGCGTGTAGGCCTCAATTCTCAATTTCATCAATAAAGTAATCTTAGTCAAAAGAGTGCCTATGTAAAAATAGCCCTGTAGAACTCAACAGTTAAACCTTGTGTGAAATATGTCATTTAACGAAATCTCTGTGTGTCAAGTCTATTAACTGCATTGATAGAGCTAATTTTTATTAGCTGTTTTATTCTTAACATCATGCAATTTCCACCTCCTGCAGAAACTACATGTAGCTACTGCTTTGGTACATGTATGAGTAAGGGCATATTTATATCAAGAAAATGTGCAACGTTAGAAAGGTCAGGTATAATTCTGTTCCTAGTTTTGGATGCATTTTCTTTTCCATTTATTAAAATGTGCCAGTAGAGTATTTTCCCATACAGATGAGACAGGGGTAGTATACTTTCTTGACTAGTACTCATTTAAGCATTGAATAAGCTTGAATCTTAAGAGTTGTTGGAGGAAAACCAGTTGTACTTGCAGTCTGCAGAGCTGCACAAAAATCGCTTTACTGTTTTTGTATGTTTAGATGTAAGGAAGCCATGGAGAGCTGTCAAACATGGACTCCACATTGCTGCCAAAGCTTCCTTCTGAGTATAAACATACCTTAAGAAGATGTCCTGCCTTAACCCTGTTGTCCTTCTAGTAGAGATTAAAATTCAGGAGTAGAGTTGATGTAGCTTAAAAAAGGAATAAAGCTAATTGGGCCTATTTGCTTGTTTTATGGCTTGAAAAATAGGCAGTAGATTAGTCAGAGGTGCAATTCGACATCTGGACTGTTCATGCGAAGATGACAGGGAAGATGGAGATAGATTGTAGAGGGCTTTAAAGTGTGAAACAGCAGAGAAAGGGGAATTAGTTGAGAAATGCAAAGATAGAAGTGACCGAGCCAACATGGTAGTTATAAAAATGATTTCTGTGAAATATTCTGATGGGATTCATCGCTGCGGAGTAAAAGAATATTGCAGTAATGGAGAAGGAAAAGAGTGAGAGTCTTTCACAAAGCGTTTTGGCACTGAGGAAGATTTGTGTCTCTGTGACATTTTGCAGGAAGAATTGGCAAGATTTGTCCCTGATATGAGCACTAGTGCCTGCAGAGGGGTGTGAAACACTTGATAGCCATATTGTATTTTGAGTGACGGTTAGTCAGGCAGCAAGTTGCAGCCTTTTACAAAACTATTCATGCAGTTGTGTGCAGAAAGGTGGGGGCTGGTTCTGTTATGAGTCTCTCCAACAGTAAGGGGAAGAGATTGTCAACTCTTGAAACATCTGTCTTCATTTCAACTACAAAAAGTAAATGTTTCGAAGGGATACAGGCAGCATCTTTAGGAACACTAGAAAATAGCGTGTTTATTGTGGTAAATAGACTCACAGCTCAGTGACCATTTCCATGTTGGTTTTAGTCTGAAATTCCTTCATATGCAAACTGATGGCTTACATGTGGTGGATGCTATTGTTGTCTGGCTTGCCAGCATGCAGTCAAATGCTTGATTAGCACCGGTCATGAGCAACTTCTGTAATGGCCATGGGTTGAGTAAAATTATTACTTAGTATCTTTAGGTCGAGCAGAATAAATCTGGGTTTAGCTGTGCTGGAACGGATGCATCTTCTCTGACCACCCTCTCCTTTTCCCTATTTGTTACTACAGAGTGTGTTTTGAGTAGGTCTTGCTGATCCTGAAGCCATTTATGTGGACTAGGGTGGTGTCAATATCTGGTGGAGAATCCATTCTATAGGCAGCATTGTTTAACCAGAATCTCAGTAGCTGGTATGAAGGTGGCAGGATTAAGTCCTTCCTATAGCCTACAGTGGAGAGGTTGAGTGCCTGGAGGATGTAAGCAGTGCAGCCCAAATGCCTCTGCTACCTACGTCAGTGTCATTTATAGAATTTTGGACTGTATACTAAGGAAGAATAAAGTGAATGTAAATGTATTATTGCTCCTATTATAACACTTCAGTAGGATAAAAAGAGAGAGAAAAACTTCAATAGCTCTGATGATAGCCTGCCAGAATAAATGTTGGCTCAGAAGCAACTGTGGTAATGTAGCGTTTTTTCTCAATCCATTTGAGTTAAATGAGAGTGGGGCCAAGCTGAGAAATTAGTTTCTAAGTAATGCTGGCTCTGCTGCTTCCAGGGCGCTCCACATCTGCCATTTCCCTGTCCTTTCCATTCCTCCCTTGGTCTTAGAGCTGAGTGGGTCAGGTTAGGGCTCATCAGCAGCAACAGGGTTTATGCTGTGCATGACACTGAAGGAAATAAGTGGTATCTGAGCATGTGTGATTTTGCATTTAAATGTGCAGCTTACTAGTAGCGTGGTAAAATAATTTTAATTTAAAAAATACATGGTGTGAAGAATGCAGATTGGCATGGGTATCTCATTCTTTGGTATCTGACTCTGGCTTTCCTTCTAAGTTCACGGGCACGAGTTCAGCTTACATCTGGTCTTACAGCTAAGACACTTTTCTGCTTTTAGGCCTATATGAATAGAGGAGTTGTTTATAGGCAGCTTCTGAAATACATGGGGAAAAGACCATTTGTAGAATTCTAAATTTGAAATGCATATAAATGTGACTTAAAATCTTAGCCATTTATCCCTTTTGGGAATGGAGGGAGAGAAACACCTGTAATAAAGGCAAAGGGCTGACTTCAGACTGTGGAAAGATATTCTCATTGCTTGTGGCTGTGGTGATGGCTTTACCCTCACCGGACTGGAGGTTTGCTGCTGCTTTTCAATTCCTTTAAACTTATGGCTGTGGAAGTCTGGGCTAGTCTTAAAAAATGCTTGGTGCCAGTTTTCCTACATAATAGGTATTAAGTAGGGGAGGGTGTAGTTGGATGAAGAAACTTTCCTCAAGAGGCTGTTTGGTTTTGGGTTAAATATTGTGTTTGTCCTAGCAAATGCTCTGGTTGCCAGTATTTATTTCTATGTAGCAACCAAAAGACACCTTGGAAATCAACCAGTTACAAACCCAAGCATCTGATTAGAAACAAAAATTGTAGTAGGTCTTTTTAAGGACCAGTAGGTGTTGCATTGGGCTTGACTCAGTCCTGGCTAGAAATAAAATGCCAACAGAAATTCTGAAGATGCCTTTGATCTTGCATCCATCTTTGAAAATGATGGCTGTCATTTCCTAATGTGTAAGCATAGTAAAGCTGCAAGAACCACAGGTGTTGTACTCCAGCTCCATTGTAGTTTTGGTGCACCTTTCTGTCTTAATCCCATTCAAACTTCAGTTAATTGGGAGGTGATATCTTCGTGTGATAGAAACTGGCAATTGAATTTTAATGGATCTCTGCTGAACACATTCCTCCTCATTGGATTCTTTGCTTTTAGTTCCTTGTACCAGCTTATATACCCAATGCTACAACATAATTTTGAAGGAGAGGGAGGAGAAGAATAAGAATGGAAGGGGCAGCTGAGAGATACATATGCATTAAAAAATGCCACTTATATTGTGGGATATTTAAGTTGAAGGATACTAAGTAAATATAGAAAATTAGATCGTTTACCTTAGCATCATAGAATGTTGCTGTTTAAGATTTAGTTGTAGCAGAGATGATTTGTTGGGGCTGTACTGTTGTGGCGTTGTTTAATTTATGTATGCTCCTTCCTAATAAAATGTGTCAGTACCATTGTATGTTGGTTTGGTTTCCTGCCTCTTTCTCTTTACAGTGTTCTAGTTGGAGGCAGGATTACAGTCTTGGGAACCGCTGTTTTGCACATGTCTGTGCACTGCTCACGAAGAAGCAATCACTGTAACTCATAAATATGTGCACTCATCCTCCAAAGACATATAAAACATGTTTGAGCTATAAGGCTATACAAACATGGAGCAGTGCTGATGACGGCATGCAAACCACAAGGGGGAAGCTTGACTGGCTCGATCTTTTTAGAACCTGGAAATATTTGCATAGCCTTGTTGCTCAGCTGTGTTTCTTCCTTCATAGATAGATGGGTAGGTGAGTATCAAAGACTCAAGTGGAAGGCTTTCTTCAGCTGTGTGATATGTTAAATCCTATCCTGTTGTCCAGCTTTTTAGCCTAAAGTCTGTTTTTCTAGTTTCTTTCCCTTTGCTTCTTACAGCTGCAGAAAAACCCCAAATGTAATGACCCGAGGACCAGAACTCAGAATCTGATTCTTGGTCTGCAGCAGTTCTCCTGTTGGACAGTGTGTCAGTGGAGCTGTGTAGCCTGGAAGAGATGTCTCTGTATTATGTAGTCCCAAGTCCCATGCAACTTTATAATCAGTGCATTCCTGCACCAGAAGCAGTTTCAGGGAATGTTGGATCATGTGTGGAGTGAAGCTGGACAGGATTATGGCCAGAAAATTACTGCTGCGCTGTAAGGAAGACACTGAATGCGTTGCTTCAAAACAAAAAATTTTAAAAATATTTTCTTTCCTTTTATGTTATTTACTTTGTCAGATTCACTTTCTCAGGACAGAAGGGGAGAAAAGTTGTTCTAGTGTCTTTTATGCTTTTTCTTTCTAATTTGCATATTAAAACAATTCAGTAATACTTCAGCTGCAAACANTTTTTTTTTTTAATTTCTTTCTTTCTCCCCCTACCCTCTCCCATGACTGCAGTAGAAATTTTACTTTGAAAGTGTTACTTTCCCTACCTGGTGATTCTGGTCTTCTGATGGTGATGGAAAAATTGGTTTTTCACAGCCATAACTTCACAGAAGTCCAATACAGCAGGAAATAGCACTTTTAAAATTTTATAAATTTGAGATTGTGCATCTTGAGGCTGAGGGGTGTGGTGTGGTCGAGGACTAGACTCCTTTTTGGACAAAATATGGGTTGTTGAGGCAGAAGTTGATTTAACTGTCTTTTTTCTATGACCCGTCAGAAATGGCATCTTATGTAGGTGCTAGTATGTTATCAATTAATGTATGATTAAATAGAGGATTTGAGAGCATATGTTCGATTATGTGTGATTTCCTGTGGTAAGGATGCCAAAATTCATGTTGCTTACAGCAGCCAGATGGAGTTAAGGTTGGTCCTGACTGCATCTAAGGTATAAGCCTCTTTCTCAGAAAAATAACAACTGTGGATATTTCCAAACACCTACTGATGCTTGGCTCTGCACTGGGTAGAAAGAGAGGCTTTGAAAAGAGTTCCACTATGTGCTGTACAATGAGGCATGACAAGTGTCATGAGTTGGCAAAAATTGTTTACTTGGTTTTGTGACATGTAAAGGCAGGAGGATTTTTTTTTCTGTGAGTTTGGAAGATTATTTGATCTGTTTGTCCTTTCTGAGTCTTGCAGGAAAGTGTGTGACTGCATCTTTAATCTCCCCTGAGTGACTGCCAGAAATTACTTGTGTAGCACTCCAGCACTGGAGCTGCCCCTCTAACCCAATTCCTTGCTCTGCCAGGCTCTAGTGAGTGTTGTCTGTCTCGGCTTTCCAACGCAGATGCAGTGGCAGCGATACCTGAACCACAGTTAACTTCACCTCTTCTCAGAGCCTCTTCTCTGTGGCCACAAGGCTTCTTGGTTGATGGACCAGACCTAACTTGGGCTGGGCTGTCAGCTGTGGTGTTTTCTCTTATAATGATATTTCCTAGAGTATTTATTATGTTGTTCTGTCCCACCTTGTATTTACAAACGGAGATGAAGCATTGCTTACATGCTTCACTTGACAGACCTATTGAATGTCTTAAAATTGATTGCAGATTCCTTTGGAAGTGGTTTTGCTTTTGACCATGTGCATCATGAGCTGGTATGGGGTAAAGACAGCTCATTAATTTTTGCGGAGTATGTTATATGACTTTTTATTTCTGTAAGTGTCGAAAGGGAGAGCAGAGACAAAAGAGCACAATAAATTGCCAGAACTAGTCAACTGGAGTTGTGAGAAAAGTTATATTGACTTTTGCTGTGTGCATTTAACTGTTTTGGTTGACTTTCTATGGATGAAGTTGAGCATTGTGTGAGATGTTTCTTTCTGTGAGACTTGTACCCTAACAAAACTTTTCCTATTGGCACCTAGCACTGCCGAGTACCTGCTTGTTACTGACAGGACACTGGGTTCCATCCCTGCCAGGCTTGTACTTGAGGATCTCAAAGCCTGACAGTTAATGCATGCAGCATTTTTAAAATCAGATTTGGGTAAAGAAAAAACATGTTACAATGGCTTTGCTTACACTTCCATTTAAAGACAAAAATGTTTAAAAGGAAAATATGCTTTATTGTAGTGGTTGGACTTGAAAAAAAGATATTTTACATTGTTCATTTACATTTTGTTTCTCCCTATTCTGTGAAACATGGACTAAGTCTGGGTGCAAGCCTGTGTTGCGGAAAATTTTGCTTGGTGTCACATCCCGTAAATTCAGCCTAGAGAGTTTAAGCAAATAATGGGTAGATTTAAGCAACTAAAACTCCATGTGCTTTTGAACTGAGGCCTGTTGATCTTAAAATACAAAGAATTAATTCCACAGTCTCTAAAAAGAAGTACAACGTTTGCTCTTCTTTCCAACTTGGCAGCTAAATGAAGGTGGTGCAGTCAAAAGGAAGTGGCTACAAATAGATGAAGCATATTGGTTGTGAATCTGCCAAAGGTGCCCAGCTGTATTGCTATTTTAAGCTAATTCTATGCACTTAATCAGAGTTTTTGCGTAAATTAAAGACCAGAGGTATATTTAGTGATCATTAGGGCCTCCTCTGTAGAAGAGCTTGTTCTGTGGTTTAATAATGGGGATGAAAGAGAAACAGAAGATAGCCAGCTTACCATTATTGTCTCTTTTTCTATGCTAAAATATATCGGGCCTCTGTGATCCTTAGAGGTTTTAATTTGTACTTTGATATAAATGCCACTTTTTGTAGAGCCACATCATTCAGATTCCTGACTTTTTCACTTTGGTGGGATGGTTTCAGAAAGAGTGAGCCATAGAGAGCACTGTACAAAAGCTTCTGTGAAAACTCCTGCTACCACATGAGCTAAATTGAGCTAAATACCCTGTAAGTAAATCTTTCAATCTGGGTTTTCCAACTCTGTCTGGAATGAAGCGTGCCTCAGGTCAAAAGGCTGCTGGTCATGCTCCTGGTTTCTCAAGGTTTTGGAAATACACTTTGCAAAACTGTTACTGAGGGGAAAAAATAGAACAGAAACCAAATATACAGGTTTCTCATCTATATGTGCAATATTTTAAAGTTTCTCAGAGACTCAGAGGGATTAAAAAGGCAAGCAAAAAGTGGTAGATTTGGGTTTATAAGGGCTAGTAGGAAAGTGTACACAGAGCATTTATATATTAAAAATGTTAAGTCATTAAAAATGATTAGAATTAGTCAATAGGCATTCCTACAGTAATTCCTGTCTGTTTTGTTCTGTTTTGTTTTTTTCTCTTGTTTCATGCCTTTATCTTCACCTTGAATTCCCTGAAGGGATACTTTTCCACAGTCCTGAGTCTGGAATGTACCCTGTAGGTTTTGAGTCCTACAAACTTTTGGGCATTGTCAGACACAGTGGGGCACCTTGAAATGCTCTGAAAAAGATTCGACATATGTCACAAGCTAGCAGGTTCCTTGTAAGTGTGAGCAAGGCAGCAACCACAGCATGTTGGCATCAGTGGGGGCGGTTCGGGGCACCCTAACCTGGCAGAACGAACAAACACCTTTTTGGCAGTGCCTATGCATCATTCCTGCTGCTCTGCAGTGGATGGGCTGTCCTTAGCATTGGGATCTGCTTTTGACTTCATTCCTACAAGGGCACGTAAAAAAAGGAAACTACCTCTCCCATGCAGCAGCACAATAAATATCCTGGAAGGTCTCAGTCCATAAACCCTGTTATAATACTGCAATTTATGATTATGTTGTTATTTGTCAAGAAAACCATGAACAAATCTTTTGTAAAGGAATGCAAGGCACTAAATAAGGAAACTCAAAAGCACCGATGCATTTCAGAAGGAATTTTTTAGGAGGATCGTATTGATCGCCTTGCACCAGAAGTTGAAATGGGTGGTCTGTGGTGTACTGGAAGCATGACTGAAAGGGTTTGTGCTCTGCTGATTTATTCTGCTGAGGCGCAGATTTGCTTAGCATGGCTTTAGCGCTGCTCCAAGCTGTTGTGGTGTGCTACCTTCTTAGTAAGAAGTCTGTAGTCCTCAAGATTGCTCCCTGGACTCAGTGGGGCTGGAGAGATGGCCCATGTGTTGTGGGACAGGACTGTGGGAATTGTTTGACCTGTGAGCATTTGTGCATTGATGCCCAGTGAGGCTGGCATTTGCTAAACAAGCACACATCTCTCGCCCACATTTTCGATTTCGGATAACATCCCTTGAGGAAATACAGGCTTTTGACAGCCTTGCCAGGAGAATGAAGGTTGTTGGGGTGGTATTGGGTAAACCTATGCAGAACAGATGTGCTGAACTACTTAAAAGAAGTGAATAAAGTGCACGTATATTTGTTTTAACTTATGATGTTATTGTGTCACGCTAGAATTGAGCGTTAGACAGTTTGGCGTTCTCTAATAGTTGATTAGCAAAGTCTTTTCCTCCCATCAAAAATATTTTTCCAGTTGGATCGCCCTCTGTTTGTTTGCTTGTGTTTTGATCTTGAAAGACAAAAGAGCTGTTTGCACACAGCAAAATAGCTGGATATCGTTTCTTGAAATGTGTGCTTAGAGGGTGGTGTATCTGTCTCCCTGAAGTATTTCTTTAGGTTAAAGCATACTGATAACAAAACTACTCTTGACCGGGGCAAGGCAGAGTCTGTGGACAAGCTCGTGTGAATCCGAGGTTGCTCAGGGATGAACATCCTTCTGCGAGGCAGCACTTCAAGCAAATGGCGGAATAGGAAAGGATGGGTTTTCTTCCCTTGGTGCAGCAACTGGAACCAAAATTAATTTTAAACAGCTTCCTTGCTTTTCAAATCTGTGATGTGTCTGCCTTTACTTGGAAGATCTGAGAAAGCAGGCTTTAGAAAACAAAAAGCATTGTTCCCTGTAACGAACCGTCAATTGGTCCGTCATGGTTTTCAGTTGTATTCGTGATTACGCTTGTGAAAGAGATTAAAATACTTCTCTTTTGTTATCAGCAAAGTGAATTCCCCTGCTGCCCCTTGGTTGCTAACAAAGCGTGCCTGGCCCAGCTCTGTTCTGCCTTGGGCTTCCCTTCTATTCCCCACGTGCTTATTCCTGTTCAGACTGGTGTATATGTGACAAAATCTGCTCAAATTCAGTATCTTTGTGGTGGGTTTAAATTTGCAGATTTCCCATTTCTTTTAGACTCGCTGTAATTATATGGAGAGCTTAAGAAGAATCGTGCTTTTGTATTTATGAATATTTTTTGAGCATTTTTCACATTAGTTAAAGCCACAGAGCATATTAGTGAAATGCATTTCACGAGTTTGGATTTTTTTGTCTTTTTGGTTTGTTTGTTTTGTTGTTGCTGTTGTGCATTTCTTCTATCTACTCTATGAACACAGCTCTGGTCAGGAATGCTTACTGTTTCATATTTGGGTCTTGTCTTTTCGTTGTCTAAAGAAGCTATTTTTTTGTGCTGTAGGACAGTAGGTGACTAGGTTTTATCACATACATATTTCTCATCTACCCCCTTTTTTAATACATGCAAAGCAATTTGAAGAGAAAATACAGACCTGCTGTCACTTTTATAACGATTTTGACACACTCACTGCCTATGGTGTAAGTTTATTACCAAAGTGCAAAACTGATGTGTGTAAGTTGTTGAAAACAAGGCCTGCGCACATTTTGCATCACTGATTAATTTGTAATTGATCCAGGAACCCTGCATTTGAACAACCTATTTTGAAGAGATGCTGGCTGCATTTGTCCTGCATAGAACAATGAACTCTCCCAATCAGGAGACCCAGCATGATGCTCTCCTTAACTGTGTACAGTAAGAAAAGTCTTGACAGCATTTAAAATACAGGTAGCTTGGTTTGATGCCTTCCTATTTCAAGTTAGGGACAAAATTTATGAACCATATACAGGATGGAGGAGCCTGCCTGTGCCTGTCCCTCCTGGGGCTCAGAAGAATAGTGTTGGGGATGCAAGGTTCTCCCAGCCTCCTGGTGGGTGTGCTACCCTGGCATGATGTCAGCACCTGGGAGTCTGGCAGTGCCTCCTGTGATTAACTGCACAAGGTCCACATTCTCCACTTGGGACAATTTTGAGGAAAGGTTAATGCTGCCCAGGCCTGTAAACTTATTGCTAATGAACTGTTTGCAGTAACAGGGCAAGCAGTTTAAGTGTGTGGGTTCAGCAAACAAAGTGCAGTGTAAAGTTTATGTAATTAGTGTTAATGTTTGGTACAAAACACCCCATTGACAGTATCAGCTGACTTACCTCATTATGAGCTATAGCTGTTTCATGAATCCAATAAAACATGAATTTTTTAGAGAGGGTAGTGAGAATAAGGGGAAGGCATGAAATTAGATTAGAGCCTATAAACATAAACTCTATCTTCTCTGCCCCCGTCCAAAGCAGCATTTGGGCTTGTCTTTTACAGCAAGCATTGGCTTTATATTTGAGCAGTAAGGGCCACGATACTGTCATTCTGGGCAAGTCCTTCTATCAGTCCCTTAAAGAGAGGAGTGTTTTTTTGGTTTTCTTTTACTGAGATACTGAGTTTCTGACTCAACTGTAGTGAAAGATTTAACCGAGCTGTTACTTAGTGTTATGAAATACCGAGAATCCTGCTCTGGAAGGATAAGTGTTGTTCCGATCTCCTCTGCTTCCGTAACACGTTTCCGTGATACGTACTGTGACTGTGTGGTTGCTGTCTCTGTCTTCTTCCTCTTGTATTGGAAGGCAAAGGGTCATCTGTGGAAAGGAGAGGGGAAATGATAAGTGCTGACTACTGCAGCGGTAAGGATGAAACCTTGGTTTGCAGAGGGATGAGGAAAGTCCAGCAGTCCTGAATTGGGTCGCTCCTGGGACAGCTGTGGCTTTGGCAGGGTGAGAGATGGGCTGCAGGATGAACCTGAGCTGCAGGATGTCATTCAAGCTGGTGGTGAAAGGGGTGGCTTCACTGTGGTGGCAGCCAGGCAGAACTGAGTCGTGAGGAGCACTTGTTAATTTCCTGACTGCCATGAAATTTTAAATCCCTCTTGAAACAAAACGTTTTTTAAAATGGTATTTTTTATTTGGAAAGCGAATAAAACTTCAGGGAGGTTGAGCATATTCCTGGAAGAAATGGAGTAAGTTCTTAAATCTGAAACATGAAATAAAGTCACTGTTAGGGCACAGGGTTGGTAAGCAGGAGGAAGGGCTGGGGCTGGTTTCTGCACTCATCAGAGCCTTTAAACAAAGCAAGAATGAACACGCTGTAGAGTTATAGGATGTCTGAGGTTACCTGCTGTGAAGGAGCAGATTAGCATGCTGTGGTATTTTGTTTGAGGTTTCAAGAAATTATCATATCCGGATAGCAAATCCTTGTATAGAAATACACTGCTGTTTCTTCCTGAGATAGTTTCCTTTATCCTGAGGCATTTATCCTCCCCAAGATGGAGTTTACTGAAACTGTCTTCATTCAGAAAGTGAAGAAATTTATGATACTATTTTTTTTTTAAGCAGCCCCATAGTCTGTAAATATGTGATGTTTTCGCAGGGGGATTGACAGATGACTAACTGGATTTTCCTTTTGCCTTTTACAACATCTCATAAATGCTGAATAATTTCCATAGTATGAATGGTTTTCATGCTGGTGAGTAGTTCCAAGTGGAAAAATGCCAGGTAGCAGTAACCTACCCAGTGTATGCAGTGCCTCAAAGTATCTTGCGTTATATTTAATATAAATACTGTAGGCCAGTCATCATCTTGGCAGTCCTGGCTGTCCCTTCTGACATGCAAATACCTGTAAACACTTTAATTCCCACAACCCTGTATGTCTTCAATGTGGAGCTGGAGGCACTAAGCTCCATATTTATTCTGCCTTACTCCAAAATGCTGTGAAAAGGACTTGCCCTTTCAAACCTAGCATGACACTGTACTTGACATGGGATGATGTCTTTATTTCATAATAAGCTAGGAAGCTAAACTTCTCTTGCTTATTTGGAAAAAAAAAATAAAGTTTAAGTTTTGCATAGAAATCTATATGAATTTTAGATTATTTTTTGCTGAAGTTCTTTGTTATATTCTTCAACAGAATGATTCATTGTTTTATTCATGATACATCATCTATGCAGAAATGTCTTGATTGCATTTCATGAGCCCAGTAAATTGGCCACACAATGGGAGAGAGTTAGTTTCTCCTCGTTAGTGATGTAGACCCTCACCAGTTGGGGCATTTTTATTATTATGTCAGCAGCAGCATTGCAGTGGAATGGTAGTGTTCTGCGTTACATGTGGAGAACATGCAGAGAAACTTTCATTTTCTCTGCGAGTACTTGGCTTGGGCAGAGTTTGTTTGCCACATTTTGCTAGTAGTTGCTAGCTAACTTTTGTGCTCAGTGCTTTTCTCCTGTGGGTGTAGGTAGTCTTGGGGGATGCTGACAGTCAGAAAAATGCTCCTAGGGTAGGATGCCCACAGTAACTGAAGGTGGAAATACAAACACAAGGCACAGTTGTAGCTGGTCGAGCATCATCCCTGCAGTATTTTGTAAAGGTAAGGGAAAGATTGTACGTGGACGTTTATTTGTTTGCTTTTTAGCACTTGGGTTTTCTAAACTTGTAAAATGAGAAGATTAAATATGTTAGGTTTGGGATTTTCTTTTTATTTTAATTCCAAAAGCTTATGTTACTGAGTGAAAGTTAAATAAGTTACTGTGTTTTGGAATATTTGGTAAGCATCATATGTACTGTAGAGCATCCCAGGGTTTTAGGAATAAGCTACTTTCCAGGACCTCTGATGACATCCAGATAAGACATGATATTGGCCAGAGGTAAAGCTGCTTCTTTTTAATAAACTGTTGCAAATTTCCACTATTTGCCTTGGAGAAAACCTGTCTTTTGGGAAATGGAAATTTATTTGGGACTTACTCCAAGATAAGGTTATGTTCAAACCTTTTCTTGAGTCTGGAACGAAACACAGACAAGAAGAATATCATTTTAATGAGTACAAGATGCCTGCAAAGTGCTGCTCTGAGTTCATCAGTAAATGAACTATCCTGACACCAAGAGCAGTATTTGGTGGTTTTGGCTCTGTTGAAGGTCTGTGTGGGACCAGCAGGTTTTCTGATGGATAAACATGCAGAAGTGGCTGAGGGCAGGAACCAGGGAGGGTGCACAGGTGAGAGAGAGAGTTCGGATGCTGCTGGGGAAGTTGTGATGATTTGATGTATTTTGCTGCTATGAAAATGGGTGGTGTAGGTTACATTAATTAATTGCTTTGGTCCACAGAGATGTCTGGTGAGACCAGAGCCAGCGGAGAAGGAGAGGCGGGATGCGTGGCGTGACTCTGGGGCTCAGTGGAATGGGAAGTGGAGAGAGGAGAAGGCTAAGAGCAAGCAGAGGAGTGAACCTCACCGTTGGGCAGCAGGGTGTTAGGGCCTCGAGGAGCTTCATCTTAGGGCTTTTTCCAAGCCTGAAGTTTGTTTGGTTATCAGGTCCCTCAGTTTGAGGGTGCTCGCTGGATTTGGTTGACAACCCATGGTTGTTTCCTTGCATGCCAGCTCTTCCTGAAATCCCTGCTACATCCTGCAGCCTGAGGGGCAGGAGGGGAAAGAATGCCATGGGAGCACTAGCCATTTCCGGTTGTTGGTAAGAAAGGATAAGCAGACTGAGGACAGGGAAGGAAAGTAAATCAAATTTTTTGTTGTCGCCTGCTCGCAGTAATGACAGGAGTTGTGAGGTGCCTGTGTATGGGTTTAGATTTTGCTAAGCCAACCGATCTGTAAAAGCAGAGAGTAAATCCATTTTCCCCCCACTACTTTAGTAATTGGCAGAAGGCAGAAAGTCATTGTTGACTGAGAATAAACAGATTTCAGGCATTCCTAGACTGAGAAACCTGCTTAGCTTTCTAAAATCGGTCTCCCTGGTGCTCTGCTAAAAGCTTAATTGGCTGACATTTTGTATGTGAGAGATTTGCTCTGCTGGCCTAAATTGAGTTATTTTGTGTAAATGTTTTTGTGGGGTTTATAAAATACTCTCCTTAGAACATACGTGTGTGTAAACTCTGGACTGTTTCTTTTGAAAGAGCAATAACGAGTACTAGATGTTGTGGCTTTGGCATACAGGGGATAATTTAACACGGAATTCAGTTTACACTTCTAGTTAACCTTGTAAGGGATAAATATCTGCTTTTCCCCCCCTGCAAAACCAGCTGCTAAGATACAGTCTTCCTGTAATTACGAAAAACGATGGCTGTGCTGGCCATGCCAAATACTGGGGGTGGATAGCCACTCTTGTAAGTGCTGCAGCTTCATCATAACAGGTACAACACAAAGCTTTGCAAGCACTTGAATCCTTTACAGGTTGCCAGGTTTCATTAGGAAGGAGTTAATGTTGTCACAGGGCTACTCTTGCTGCATGTCTCTGGCTTCAGCAGTGACCAAGCTGTCTCCTCCTGTCTTCCTTACAGTACTCGAAAGTCATCTCGCACACTTCCTTGCTCTGTTTTTAGTACATTGTAATTAGTATTTTCATTCAAGCTTTAAAATTCCTTGGAGATTTGCCTAGGAGAGGGCTGTGCACTTTTAACCCAACTGCAGAAAATGGATCTGCATCGTATTAACCGTGAAATTTGCAGGTCAGCGTTGGAATTTCAATATTTGGTGTTTATAACTTGCTGCCTGGTTTGGTCTTTTTTATTTCGCATTAATTTCCACCTCTTGTGCTCCCAAATGTGACTGTGTTTCTCTCGTTTTTTAATATTTTTTTTCCCATTGGAATCAAGTGCTTACTCCATCCAAATATTTGATGAACTTTCTTGGCAGGGATCAGCAGAGCCGCAGAGTTGCTACTTGGGGCATTCTTTGTTGGATATCTGGAATGAGTTTAAACATTAAAGTTTGTTTAGTTTTGGATATGACAAAGGCTCCCCTTGAACCTTTTTCTTTGCATGCTGTTAGTACAGTAAACATGTGTAGTACAATAAACACCTCTACCCCCAGTTTAGGTGTCCAGCAATTCATGCTGAGGATGCATAAGCCTGATTTCTTAGGGAAACAGAGCATGTACAGTAGCTTTATTTCTGTCATCTTGATCTGAAAACTTGTCTTCCAGTCCCTAATCAGAAGAGGATTAGGAGTATTTTGAATAATTAGCTGATTCTATTTTTTTAACATGGAAGTGAGCTAAGTGATCCTGAACTGGTGGCCCTGTGAGCAGAAAGGCTGACAAAGCTCAGCAGTTGTTTCTGTGTTGCAATGTGTCTGTGCCTCAGGCCGAGAGGCTGGAAGAGCTGGCAGGGACAGAGGAAAAATGTTATTGCTGCAGCCAGAGGAGCAGAAGATCTTTGGGAGCAAAGGCCATGCAGCCAGGGAAGAGCCCCATTTGTCCCGTCCAGCAACCCCAGCTCAGTTCTTTCTTTCTGTTCTTCTGTATTAAACTTCGACTGGACTGTATTCTATTCAGATGTCCTGGTCAGAGAGATTGAAAACAAAAGGCAGGGTTGAAATGCCAAAGATTGTGAGACTATTTTAGGAAAATGCTAATGTCTCGGAAATTGTGGAAGATGCCAGCTGTGTGAAAGAGGGCTAGTTGAGTCAGAGAGGCTGGGCTGCGGTGCAGCCCCAGGGGAAGGAGGGTGGCTGGAGGAAAGGCTCTGGTGCATCATCTGTGAGGGGAAAGGAAGAGCTTCAGCCAAAGGTTGTTTCACTGCAGGTTGTGGTTGTGTGTGTATTAAAAAGGTGGCTACAGCAGGAACTTCTAAAAAACATTTAATGGGGGGGTGCTCACGCTCTCTGTGTGTTGGTCTGTGACCTAGCAGGGTGTGCTGGTCTCCCACGCCTTCAGCTACATCTCAGCGTCGGAGTGACACAGCCTGTCCCTGTGGCTCAGTTCTGTCGGGAAATGCTTCAGTGTTGCAATGTGCAGGAAAAAAAGAATCCTGAGCACAGTCCTTCCTTGTCTGCCAGAGGAGCACCAAGACAACCTCTGAGAATTTTTGTAGGACGCTGGTTTTCTTGCTTTGTTGTTGAACAGTCCTGTAGTGCCTGCCCTGCATGGCAGCCACTTCTGGAGTAGGTGCTCGTGAACATTGTGAATTTGTGGATGCTGTTGCTTAGATCAGGAAATAACATGAGCCTAAAACAATTAATATTCTGGGGTGCATGCTGTATTATTCACTCCAAAAGTTTAGTAATTGGAAGTACAGGTTTTGAAGTTAAATGGTATGGTCTGAGCCAGACTGGTAGCTTGCTTCCACATAAAGGGTGAGTTGTGCTTCATCCTTCCTCATCAGCTTCCAGTTGCTGGCTTCTACTCTGCCCTTTGTATCACATGAGCCTTTTATCTGTTTGCAGAGCAAACATGATCAATTTTCTGATTTGTTAGACACCCAATCAAAAAAATAAAAGGAGTGAGGGAGGAGCGGGGATGGAGAGGAGGGTGTCAGACTGGCCAGCAAGGGCAGGAGCTTGCTCAGTCACATTGTCTAACCACACCCTTGGACAAGCATGGGCTCTCAGGCTGCCAGAAATCATCCCTTGGCCTTGCACTGTAAAGGCAGCAGAGCCTTTCTGAGAAGCAGTGGGCACATGGGCTGACTGGAAGCAAGGAATGCTTCCGAAGTGAAGCTCTGCCTTGGTTTGACAGTGATGCACGGCTGTGCACACAAACGTGATTTTACACAGTTTTCCTCTTCAGACTCATATGATGAGCTGTGGCTGTGTTGCAGTTTCAGGGACTGGGCATCAAACCCAACAACCTGGATGAGCCAGAGGTGTGAAGGTGAAATCTGTCCCAAATTTGCCATTGCTCTGTAGGCTTTACAAAGGTGAGAAGTATATTGTGGAGAATATTAACAACCTGATGTAGTAGAGAATATAATTTATTCTAGAACTGATAGTTAGATATTTCCCATCAAAATTAGAGTGTTCAATATTATTGAAGTAATGCCAAAGTCTGAAGACTAAATTATGTTCACACTGTAAAAATACAATTTCATATTGTTTCCTAGAGGATATTTTGACAAGGATTGTGTTCAGCGACAGCAAATATGAGTAGACAGGGTCATCCACTGAGCTGATCAGTCATGAGCCTGAGAAAGTGCTGTTGAATCTTTGACACCCTCTCCATGTCAGGAATTGCTTGACCTCTGTGCAGACTAAGGAAGAGTCTAAGGGAAGGCTTCAGGACTGACCTAACCGGTTGCAAATGTGGTGTTACTGTAGTTGTTATAAGGGCTTCCTTTGTATCCAGAAAGTACAGCTTGTGTAGGTACATTTTGATAGCATGCTACTTAAGAAAATGAGAGCTGGGATTTTGCCAATGTGAGCAGGTTTATTTTCTCGATAAGCTCCTAGAAGCAGTAACTGCATAAAAAAGAGAAACACAGGAAAAGTTTATAGCAGAAGAAAGTTTTTATTCCATTCACATGATGTTGAGGAACTTCTAAAAACTTTATTCTGCAATTTTATATTTTCGTTGCTTTACAAAGCTTGCATGGCATTGGGTTGCCTTTGAGACCGGTATAAACTCACTGTAAGTGCTCTGGTGCCCATTTTATGCGAGGCAGACCCATCAGCTGGGCAGCCTGAAGTTGGTATTTGCATCAGGGGCATTGCTTATTGGGGAGGGATGGCAACAGTAGATGGAAATTGCAGAATAATTCAGGTGAGCTTAAGTGTGGGGGTCAAGGTGCCTGTACTTTGGTGCTGAGGGCCCAGCAGGAGTGCAGTTTTCCAGACAAGATGTGTAGGGACAGCAGTTTACTTGTTACCAGCTATCTTGCAGGGCTTTTTGGTTGGGATGGTGATGGTATGTGGGAATGGTGGGTGCCAGGAACAGGCTCCCACCACCACAGCAAATTACCTGGCTTGCAGCCTGCTCCTAGCCCTTTACAAGAGATATCCTGGGGCAAGGGAACAGCCAAAAAAGTGGGAGATGGAGTTATTCTGGCAGCACGACTTTCCTTTGGCTGTCTGGTACCCCAAGAGATCTGTGGATGGGTGAGAACTTATTTTCGTACCTGTGTGTGTGCTGCAAACAAAACTTCTGTGGTTTATGTGCCAGCTAAGTCTGATGCTTCCAGCACATCCACATATGTAGGTTTGGTGGGGTGGGTGGGCATGGCGAGCTGGGTGGTTCCTCATCAGCAAAGTCAGGTCTCAGAACCTGCCAGAGGGAGGACTTAGTAGGGATGAGGATTAACTGTGGCATTCTTGTGTGGTTTAGTGTTTTCAGCTGAATTATTTCTGCCAGCTCCTGCCTTCAGAGGCAGTACAAACCTTTGTACAGTACAAAAAGATCTTCAAGGGTTTTGCAGACATTTATGTCCTTCTCACACAAATGTTGTCAGGCAAGAAGGAGGGGGACCATGCTTCTGTAAATAAGTAGTCCTGCGTGCACAGCAAGTTGCTGGGAATTGTATGCAAACAAGGCAAGAACTTTTCCTGGGCCTGCTTCTTATTCCTGGGTTTTTCATGCAGGACCTTCTCCTCCAGTAGTCCCTCTTGGCTGGTCCACTTACACCATTAGTTTTCTTCTGAGCAGAGCCAGCTGGCTGCATTTGATGACTTTTGAATACAAGGTGTTTTCCTTCTTTGCACAGTTGACAAGCTATGTTGCAAGTAGCAGACCTGTCATGGCAGTCTTGCTATCCCCACCCTCCCTGTTTGGCATGCACTGAGATGGAAGATGCTTGGAGGAAATACTTTCTGCTCACTCAATGCCGTGTATTAATCATAAATGCCGATGTCACAGTAGCTAACAAATTAGATGCATCCTCCTTCTACTTCCTCCATGGTTCCTGGAATAGCCTCTGAATGGTGTCTTGTCTCAAACTGCGGTAAATCAGCCCAGAACAAAGGCGTTATGAACAGGACTACCCACAGATGTCATGGGAAGAAACGAAAAATTGCAAGGCTTTACTTTTGTGCCATTGTCACAGAACTTCTTCTTTTTCCCTTTTCTTCATAAATGATTCAAAGCTCTAAGGAGGGTAACATCCTCTTTTTAAAACCTGCTGTCAAAACAGAAAGGAAATGTACAATGCAAACAAAAAACCAAATTCTGTTTAGGTAACAATGACCTGTCTAAATTGTCCACAGTGTGTGGTCCAGAGAGCCAAAGTAGCTTCTGTTTAATTTATAATATGTACATGCTCTGCAGAGTGCATCAGGAAAAATGAAAAGGGGAAAAAAAAAAGAAAAAAACACCCTTCTGGAAGAGGGGGGATTAGAAGCAAACTGACAGACTGTTTATTACGCAGCGTATAACTTACCAAATGGCTTCATTTTTCTTAGTGGTCCAGACTTGTCACTTCCATTTGGCAAACTCCAAGGCTGCAAATTCGGAAAGCAGCTATTTTTGGCTTCTGCCCGAACTGTGCTCAGCTCATATAAATTTGGTGTCTGATCTTTTATATTGAGATTAATAAATATTTATTTAAGCAGACCAAATATCACCAGGCCTTTCCTACAAAATGTGAATTTGAATGCAATGCAAGATTTTTCAGGTAGGCATGTGATTGCTTAAATATGTGTAATTTAGCTTCACACATTTATACCTTCTTTTTCCTGCCTCAGTACCTCTCTGTTTTGCAGTGCTATATGTAAAATATGTAGCCAAACATACAGGCAGGGACTGTTATTAGATGTAAGATTATCATGTAAGAATGTGCAAAACTGCATGATTTAACATGGAGGAGAACAGACAAAGTAAGTCTTGTTCAGCATAGCATGTGCCTTTTTCTTAGTTAGACCATTACTCTGGTATATTAGGTGTATTAAGAGTTTATATAGTCTTGTCTGTGTGCAGCTTGCACAATCCTGCTGAATCGATCTAAAGAGCCTTTTTTAATTCAAACTCATCCTCTTCTTTTGATTGTTTCTCTACATAGACCAGCCATCACACAGCATGGTGTCATCATTTTACCAAAATGCATGTGTTGAAAAGACTTTCAGGGTGCTCTTGGAGAGGCATTGTGCTTTTTGTGTTGCTCTCATGCTCTGTCACTTCCAGTTCTCAGGTATTAGGATTGGCTCCCATCATACATGTGTGCAGAAGCACCTGGGGAGTAAGTGGGGTACTACCTGACAGCCATCTGTGCAGCCAAGCATGGAGTTTTTTTTCCCCGAGGGTATTTGGTGTGGCAGGCTGGAAAAACGTCCTGTGAGGGGCCTGCTGCCCCTGTGGCCAATCAGTCCTATCTCCTGCAGCCCACTCCAGTGGCCTGTCCAGTCCTCCTCCTCACCAGAGATGTTGCCACTGCTTGGTTTAGAAAAAGGAAGGTACGCGTGAAATAAGTGTGTATCGGCAGAGAAATGGAAAAATACTCTGGATCTTCTGAGATCATTGAGTATTGAGCTGCATTTTGCTTACAGTTTTCTTCTGTCTTCCAGGAGGTTGCAATTAGCTGTCTGCCCTTTGCCATTAACCTCCTAAGGCCATTGCACCTCATTCCCAGCTGTGTCTTCCTGGTGTTTGTTCACTGAGTAATGGGCAAATGCAGTGTTGGAGACACTATTCTTGGAAAGACTGTGTGCCTCATTCTCTCTGTAGAGCACCTCAGGTTGGAGCTTGGGAGGGGAGATTGGGAAGGGAGCACATCCACCACTTACCTTTCCCAGGCTCCCATCCAGGAGGTATTATACTTTGTCTTGATGGAGGTTTCACCAGGTGGTGAATCACATCATTTTTTAATACCTTGGAAGCTGAAATTTTTTGCTGCCAGTTTTCAGGCATCTGTTAGCCTGGTTGATTGATTTATCTGTCCTGCAGAATGGCTGGAGACATTTCTGTGATTTTTTCCCCCATGTTACTATCAGAATTAACAGGGAGATTCAGAGTGTACTGAACAAATTAGTAATTTGCTATTCTTTTTTTATTTCTTGCTTTTAAGATACCTGTCCCATTGCCTGATAAGGGAATTTATCTGTAACACCAGTTCTCTTTGTATTCGTAGTTCTCCTCTTCAGTTATCCCCTGTTGCTTGTGAATTTTCAAAGATTTTCCTTTGAAGTCTAGGAAAGCTTTTATTTTAAAAATGCTCTGAAGAGCTCAGAAAGGCTGAACTTTATGGTCCACATTCATAGACTATTAAAACTTGTCCCTTATACCTTATGTAGAAAGATTTTATTTTGATCTTCTGCACACCATTCTCCCTTGTATCCTATGATAAGGGAGACATTTGGTTTCTTCCTTTAGTTTTTCCTAGGGGGAGGAAAAAAAAGCTAATTAACAACGACAAAAAATAGTCCTCAAAACATCAAGTCAAGCAGATTTTTTGTTAGTTTTGCTTCAGAAAATTGTGGTAGGAACCTAAATGTGTATTGAAACCTCTCAAACATTTTATGATAGTGGGTGGGATATAGAGCCTTCAGTGAAGGCATTCATACTCCTATACCTTCATCAGTCACCAGTGGAGGGGGAAAAAGAAGCACGCAGCTGTAGATTAAACTGCTCTCTCCTAGTTCCTGCAGCTTTAATTCCACAGGATAGGCTGCTGTTCTGCACTCTGTAAATCACCAGGAGCCTTTTAGGGAGAACGAGCCCTCACATTTTGTGTGTACTTAAACACAGATCCCCTCTCCAAATTTTCTTGATGAGGTTTCTTTGTGTATTGCAGAGAAACAAAGGGCATAATTTAATTTTTCTGTAGATACTGCCAATTTTCTTCTCTATGCATGCTACCTTAAAGGCAGATTTAGAGGGAAGGCATTTTTGGCATCAGTTGGTGTGAGTCAGCGAACCTTTCCATCGATTTACAAGTTCTGACAAAACCTGCTTTTCAGACACTGCTTTTGATGCACTCCAGGGCTCTGGTAAAGTGGATTTCTTTCTGTCTGGCCATCTCTGTCATTAGAAGAACCTGTTGGGAGAAAGAGGTTTTTCTGTTGCTTCAGGACAAAATGCAAAACTGGCTTCTTTAATTTGTCCCTGTAGATAATGTGGAAGTTCAGACTGACCCAGGACATTCCTTCCATTTTTATTCCTTCAGTTCTGGGTGAGCACTGTGTCTTTGCAGAGCAGGATTTACATAATCTGGATATTGGGACAGATGTCGATTTTTTTTTTTTTTTTAATGTAACTTTAAAGAACAGGAATAACAGAATGTTCTTTCCCCTATTTCAGAGCTAAAAATATTTATTGCATCTTGGGGGTTCTTTTTAAAATGAAATCAGAATATTTAATCCTTTGGTTGGCAGTGCTCCTGGCATTACTGGAGACAATTTGATCAAATGCATGTTCAGTCTAGGTCAGAAAAGAGTTTTGTGTAGCATAACAGCTGTTACCTGCCGTTTATTCACTGAATACAGGAGATTGATGTGCTTTATTGGGCCAGCACAGCTCTCGATTGCAATGTCTTTTAAGTTACTTCCCACAGAATTTGATTTAAAATATGCATAACTAATAAAAGAGCTCTTGGAACAGGGTATGTATTTAAAACCCCATAATAATTTATGTTTCTGGTTGGAATGAAAGCACCTGGCTTGTTTATTATGACCCATTACTGGCTGCTCCTGTTAAAGACATTCCCTCAGTGGTGGGTAGAGTGTGCAAGACCAGGGAAGCAACTATGGAAGGAGTGGAGAAAGTTTTAAATTCTGTCCTCTGAGTCCTGATTTCTTTTGCTAATGCTTGTTCCTAAGGGAGGCTGCAGTGTGATTACAGAGGATTTGATTCTGTACAAGTATCCTCATGAGTTTCTGTATGATTTTGAATTTCGGTTAACTAATGTGCTGCTAACACAGAAACCATCTTTTGCCATTAGGAGAAACTGTATGGGCATTACCTTTTTTCCTTCTGATATGAATAACAGAATTAGGACAGACTTTCGCCCCTTTTCCCATCTATTTTGAGTTGTGCCAATTGGATACATATTCCTTTTAAAATCCCTTTGTAATGGAAACATCTGTGTTTTGCAACAATTCAGAAAAAAAAATCCCTGCTCTTGCCCTTCTGTGTCTTGGCAGTAATCCTTAGGGAGCAGATCATGGCCTTTCCACTGCTGTAGCTGGGGGTAGCATTGCTATAGCTCTTGGTACAGAACTCCAGAGCTTTGGAGTAGATGCGTTGGCCGTTGCTTGGCTGTCTTGTCTGCCCGGCCAGCCCACTCTTAATTCTACCTCTCAAGCTGGAAAATACTTATCTTTTGGGAAAACTACATCTCTGGCCGTAATAGTAACTTACACGCCCGTCTCTGGTGTCAATGAAAAGTCGTAGGTGATGCACAGGGCATAGTGTGCAGTGGCCATGAAGGTGGTGGCAGGCAGAGCAGGAGTGCATATTGTCATGGAGAGCTGTGTGGACCTTTTCACACCGGTTTCTTTTCACTCCATTATGAATTAGGAAAAAAAAAAAAGAAGTAGCTATTTTCGTACCAAGATGGTGTCATGATCATCTCAAGACATAGCTGTGCATTCATTTGCTTTTAGGAAGTCTGGGCCCTTGCTGGTACAGTTGGATTTGAGGAAGAAGTGTGTGGGTTTGAGAGCAGGATTTGACTTAGTCTCAATCTTAAAACTTTCTATTTTAAATTTAAAATATTGACCGTCAATAATCAGCCTTTTAGGCTTGTTTTCTTCAACTAATGGAAAGAATAAATTGTTAAAGCAATTTTAAAAGAAGACCAGGACCACGCACATTGGCCAGACACAGTGCTTCTTTCTCTGCTGACTTTAAAAGCAGTGCTTTCCTTTCCCATGGTAGAGCTGGATTTGTAGCAGTTGGCTCCAAGTTTCTATTGTATGCCTTTTAATTTTAAGCAATTTGTTTTCACCGCAAGTCTGTTTCTGGAGCAGCTTGCATGGCAGAGTGGGGGACTTTTTTTATGGAAAGGTATGAGCTGTTATTCCTTTCTACATGCTGTGAGGTGTGGAAATATAATTATTGGTGTTTACACAGGAGGAAGTGGAAGCACAGAGCCATTCTGTGTGAGGCTGGCCAGGAGAGCCAGGGCAGGCTTGGATGAGAAACATCAGCACCCAGTGCCACTCTCAGGCCCTTGGAAATGGCTTGGTGTGTCATGCTGGGTTGGCTGCCTTGGTGAGGAAATGGAGGCGGGGGAATACAAAGGTGACTGGGACAGAGCACATTTGGTCAGAAATTACTATTGTTCAGAATGAGTGGCATCATTTATTTAATGCATTTTTTCAGTTCAGTCTGGGTCTCATCTTCTTTTTGCAAAGGCACTACAGAGGAAGTTTGTAGATGTGCGAGATTACATCGTTGCTGCTTCAAACCAAATTTACCCGAACACAAAGGCGTCACCCCAGTTTTAAAAATCTGTGTACGTAGGGTTTTTCACGTTCGAACAGTTACTAACTTTAATGCTGAGAAACCTCAGCCTGAAAGGAAACCTTTTTATAGTCACCATGTGAAGGAATATAAATAGATCTGTAGATTGAAGGGCTCTTTCATCCCCTGTCTGGAGCAGCCAGGACAGCGACTGCTTGTGCTGTGAAGCTGGTGAGTTTTCAGATTCCTTGGGATCTGCAGAAGCCAATTAAGGGAAAAGTAGTTGGTGCTTTAAAGTACAATGCTGTATGTAAGTTTTCAGATGCCTGCTTCCTTCTTCCCCAAAACTTTTTTTTTGGTGTATTTAATGAACAAGTCCCACACTTTCAACAAATTCATCTCCATTGTCCTTTTTTTGTTTTGCCTTTTTTTTAATGGAAACTGTGACTCATAAAATATTTTAATCCCTGTTACTGAGCATCATTAAAATGAAGATTGTTCCCCAACAGTGTGTTTTTGATTTAAGAACTTTTCATGCTGTGAGTGCTCTCTGCATTGAAGAATGACATGTAATAAGTTGATGAAATTAGAAGTTTTATAAGACACTGTAGTCATAACTTTTTCTTATGTAAAGTAAAATACTCTGTGATTTTTAATTCTCTTTCCTTTTATACATGCAGGCACATCTTACTTGACCATGTATGAAGCACATTAAACTACTAGTTAAGGTAGAAAAGGGGATGAGAAAAACAAATTACACGTTCAAAAAGTAAGATTGTCTTTCAAAGTGTCCTATGCTTACAAGCAGACAGGACTTAGGATGAGGAGAATGTATTTCTGGAGGACCACGGGGATGCTGCTTAGTCCGTCTGCCTAATGTATTCTTGTTAAAAGGGGACAAGTGAGCATTGAGCTCTTACATATGTTCAGTAGGTGGGGTGCAGGGATCATGGGCTGAAAGGTGGCTTTGGGCTTTGGTGCCATGTCCCAGCCTTTGGCCAGAAGCCCATGTTGCACTGGCCCTGCCTTTGGGCAGAGGTTTGCACACTCGGTCTTGGGATTCCCTGCTTTGCTGGGAGAGGAGTGTGGTGTGCACATGGCTTGTTAACACCTGCATGCTGTATTTTGGGAAATTTCTTTCACTGTTTCTTCCAGGAGACTACTTAGCATGTGTGTCCCTTCCCTTCCCTTCCCTTCCCTTCCCTTCCCTTCGTGTGGGTTAACAGTGACAGGCATAATAAATTTTTGGCCCTAAATTTTTAAGTACAGGTTGTGAAAAAAAGAAAACAAAAACCCAAAAAAGGGGAGGGGGAAAGAAGGTGCAAATAAAGCAGATGCTTGCAACATCCTGTGCATTTACCCAACACTTAATTTTTAAAGGATTTTTTCCTTACCCATAAATGCCTCTTCCTTTGAAGAGAACTACTTTAGAAACTGCACACTCACAAGTACCGGACACATCACTAGGAAATGAAAATAGACCATAAAATGCATAACAGTATAAATCCTTAAATAAGATTAATTTTAGTAATTAAAAAACACCAGGCTTTTTTTTAACCTTTTCATGCGCTAACATTTCACGTGCAGCAAGCTTAAGATGGAGAAATTTTTCTTAATTTCTTTTAAAATTGTCTGCGTGGGACTCCTTGGCTCACCATGGCTATAAACTCATAAAGGGTAGAGGTTTCATTTAGAAACCATCCAATTTAAAAGGGAACTGGGCGGGAGGTAGGAAACAATGCTGAGTGGGATGCTTAAATTGCTCAGGATGTTGTAAATATAGCTGCTGCCTTTTGATCTTGTGAAGGGGCCGCAGAGATGCCTTTGCTTTGACCAAAGGATGTTGGAAGCAAGTGGCAAGAAATCACCCACCTTCCATCCTGTTTTCCACGGTTGTTGCTTGGCTTAGGGCTGGTGTTATTAAGGAGGTGTAAGGAAGCAGCTCAGACAAGGCTTCCCTTTAGGGTCTTGTTGCGGCTGGAGAATTAGAGAGTGTATTTGTTTCTGGTCTGTTCAGATGTTTTATGGCAGCCCATTGTTGCTTGCTGCCTGCTCAGGCTGGCTACTGGCTCTCATTAGGTGTAACATCAGGCTGCTGCTTAGGAAGAAAAAAAAAGAGATGAAAGCTCCTGCATAACTGGAGAGAGACCCTGAATGAAAAGTTAATATTGGGAGATTGCCCATATGTTGTGCAGAGAAGAAAGTAACTTGCATGTAAAGACCTTACATAGCTGAAGCGGGGAACACTTATATGTGTGTGTGTGTGTGTATATATATATATAAAATAACAAAATATAATACGTGCACATATTTTTTTTTTAAGAAATACTTTCAGTTTCCCTTTTTTTGTTTTTTAATAAGGATTTAGATGGAGACAGTGTTTCAAGGATGTAAGTTGGCTGAAGCCTGAGAGACAGAGACATCTCTGGCTTTTGGTGAAGAAATTTAGTGGTGAACCAAGAGTATGCTGTCTCAGAATGCTTATGCCTGCTGCGCACTGGGGAGGCAGAAGTGGCTTTCTGATGTCGCCCGTACATACAGCCTTGCCCTGTGCAGAAACTGTGGCTTCCCCACTCTAATGGGCCAGTCCTTTCTTCTTCAGCCTCTTGTCCCACTGGAGGAGAGCACCATCAATAAACAAGGACTTTTACTGCTGGATGGTTACTTTGCCCCATGTCACAAAAGTTTGAAACCACAGCCTGTGCCTTCTCTGAGGAGCAAAGGCAGCCAATTTTGCTTGAACCAGCTTCAGCTGGGGACAAGTGGCTTCTCAAAATGCAATGCAGTGATCATTCAAAGATGCTTTCAATTGTCATAAATTAGAATTGCTGTCTCTTCCATTATACAGCAAAATGTCAGTGCTGGTAGATGGATAATTAGTTCTTTGGATGTTTTTTATATACAAGACATTTCCTGCATTATTTAGACAGCTGAATATGGGGGAATTAGTTTATGAGAAACCACCTCTTCATGTACAGAAAATATAATGTCTTTACAGCAAATCTAGTAAACTAGTTTCTTAAACATTCCTCAGTATATACAGAAGAAATCTTTCCAAGTATCAGGGAGGTTGTAAACTAGAAAACCTGATGCTAACTTACACTAAATTCCAGTGAAGTTGGGGACAGATAGAAAATATTTTCAAGCATTTACTAGAAAAATATATATTGTATGTGAATAATTACATTCTCATAATAATAATGGTTTTTGCAAGCTCTGTATTTTAACTTCTCTGAGGTCCATTATGGTGTGGTTCATAAACAAGATGAAACTATGTGGCTAATAACATGAAGTGTTTCCTACTTTGATCTAATCAGACGCCTGTCTTGAGCTGGTGGTTTAGATCTTCATCAGAGGAGAGGAGGATGTCGGAAATAAGTCCTTTGGAGTGTTTCTCTCTTGGCAATTAGCCACAGGAGCTCCATTATTACTTTTTGCCTGGATCAGATGAGGTCAATGTCATGAGCTTGCTGCATGAGATCTTTCTTAGAAGCAGCAGCAGATGGTAACTGTGAACATCTCCATCCTTCAGGTCTGTGTCCCGACAGTGGCCATGGGATACAGTCTAGAACCTCGAAAGGAGGGGTAGGAAAAGCAGACAGATGACTGTGGGGCCTCTGAGGAAAACAGCAGTTTGACCGTATTGCTCTGCCCTAAGATATCTATTAATACCTTTCAGAAAGTTGTGATGATGATGGTAAAAGAACAAGACTTGCATGAGTGGGAGGCATGCTTACTTTAGGATTAAGATCACAGTAGCAACCACCTGAAATTCAACTTGATTTGTACTGTGCCATCTTAAGGAAAACTACTTCAATGTTATTATTTAGCTTTGTAATCTTAATGGTGAATTTGTGTGTAGAATATTCCCTCAGAGTGTCTGTAGGAGTTCCCATAGCACCAGACAGTGTCCTGATGAGGGATCCTGGTCAGATGAATGAGCCACTGTCATCTTCGGCAAATGCATATGTTCAGTTTTAGTAGTGGTGTAATCCATTGACTTTTATCTCTCTAGAATAAACAGTAGAAATGAGAAGATTGTGTATTTGATAATGAACTATTGATGGAGCAGCTTTAACCCTGCGACCTGTCATGCAGTTTCTGCTATGCAGTATAATTAAGTTGCCTTGTCAAGTGAGGAAATGGTCTTATTTAAAAATAATACTCAAATATGCAAATTTATAAATAACTGTCACTTATTGTGACAGTTAATAGTGAACTTCATGAGTATGTCTACAAATAATTTGATTTGTTGAGGTTTTTTGGGGGGTTTTGTAGATATTTTTGTAGAAGATCCTGATTGAACTTAAATGAGTCAATCTGTTGAGTACTTCCATCCCAAATTTAAGTGCATTTAATGACAAGAGTGAGCTGAGTGTTTTAACTTTAAAAGAATTTTTTAATTGTGTGGTTCTTTCTGGAGCTGGGACATACTAATCAGAACTCTCTCCTGATCCCCATCACTGTCTTCTCTAAATGCAGCTGGAGACAGGCATTTGGATTTGGACTCCAGCATATCCTCTAAATTGGTACATTCCCATCCAGTTAGATTGCGCAAAGATTTTATTGGCCTTTATTCCTTTTCTTCCGGAAGAGAGATGTGCCCTGCTGCAGTGGCTCAGGAGTGGATCCTGGAGTTTGTCTTAAGTGCAACAGTTGCGCCCTGGGATGCAGGAGAGGATAGCAAAGAAAGCTAGGGTTTAACTGCGAGAATTCCTCAGACCAGGCACCCACCCTTGCACCTTGGTACCCCCTAATTAGGTTTTTCTGGGCAGAGGCAAAATCACTTAGTAGGAATACAGTTTCAATGATTTGCATGGTGTTTATGTGGATGTTTTTAGAATTTTCTAGATCCCAAAAATCCAGATCCACTCACTTGTGTGGGGAAATCAGATTTCATTTTGAAATTGGCATTACCTGATCATGTGGTTGTAGAAGGATGTTTGGAAAATGTCAACTCTGTGGCTGAACAAAATGGTGGAAAAAACAACACACACAGAGCAGAGCCCAGAATATTTTAAGTTTTTTGGTCTTTATGAAATCTGGAGATACAGTATTAGTTTGTGAACCTTGTGCATAGTTAAGGAATCCTTTGCACAGGTGAACTGGTGTAATGAAATAACATTGAAAAAAGAAAGGCGGAGAAATCCACCAGAGAAGAGAAATGTACAATAATATCTCAGGCAATAAAATTACTTCAGACTTTCAGGACACTGATGCTGGTGGTTAAAGATAATCTAACACTTGTTGCTGAGGAGTGTGGTTTTCTGATGAGCTGATTTTAAGAAATGAGGATATGAAATACTTAGAGGATATTGTCTTCTGTCTCTGAAAGGAATGATACCATCTCACTCGTATAGGCTGGTTGAAATTTTAATTAAACTCGAGCTAAAAAGCATTGCTGAATAGACGAAAGCAAATTCATTTAGAGACTGAAGAGACTGAAGGTGAGGGATTTCTATGTGAGAAAGATAAGGCAACATTATTTAATATGTTTATGCCACGTCTATAGTAGAAATATTTCTATGCCAAAATCTTTCAGTAAAAACTGGGTTTCAGTTGGGATGTCCTTGTCAGGGATGTAGGATGCAAAAGAGTCGAAAGGCAGGGAAGGAACACGGTCACTACGGGAAGGAAAATTCTTGTGAAAGGAAGAAGAATAATTGTCTCTCCTCCTGTCATGCCTTGTTTTCCTCCTGCTCCTTCAGCTGACTGAGTTGGCAGACGCGTACAACCAAATGCTCTTTAATTTTTGTTTTGGTAATCCCTCCTCCCCACCCACAGCTTTCTGTCATAGATGGCTTCTGCCTCTGATTGATACTGTGAGGCAGGCTCTGGGAGGGGAGCGCAGTGGCTGGCACTGGCCAGGCTTAGTGGAGCACAGGATGGAGCGTGGTGGCTGTGGGAGCGGCACCTCCCAGATAGGCATTAGAGGGATAACTGACAGCATGCCTGCTCCAGTACAAAGAACAACGTTTAGGCATGGTTGCGATGATGTGTTGAAGTAAACTCTGTTATGATTATACTGCTACATTCTTGGCAGGCTTACCGTAAACCATAGTGTGCTTTTTGGTGTGTACGTGGCTTTTTTTTTTTTTTTTCCTTTCGTATGGGTAAGCAGATTAGTTAATGCCTGCCTTTCATGAGCCTAGGCTTTCATCCTTAATGCTGGGGTTAAACTGCATTCAAGCTGTCTATAGCCTGTGAAGGTCACACTACCATTTTGATTTCCTCTCCCTGTGTTATAAGCCTCCTGCAGGAACGGATGCAGAATGGTCATGCAGCCCTGATGCAAAGGCTGAGCCTGACCCCACTCCTCGTGCTCTGCTCAAGGGATGCTCTTCTTCTCTTCAAGTGATTTTTCAGAATGAGCAGATTTTTTTTTTCCTCAAAACCACCCTCATCCTCTTCATTGTACTTACCTCTATGCCATTAAATACTCGGCTCTAAAGGCACCAACTCAGAAGTAGGACGTGCATTTCTCTCCTTGTTTTAAGATCTTGTGGCTTGGCTTTAACAGGCAGTCAGCTCCCACCTTGGCATATCTGAGTGAAATCGATTGCCCTGAAATAGGCTTCTGCTCCAAGGTTTTATGCTCAGGAGGACACTGCTTCCTTCAGCCTATCCACATTTACATATGCCCAGCCTGGACCAGGCTACCTTTCCTCTTCCCTCCCCTGCCACAGCATCGCTGCTGTCTCACCCACTGGTTGCCTGAGCATTCGCCATCTGGTCCTAAAAACCAAATGAGAGCGGTGTGTTGTTTTAATTATTTTCTACTTGTGTGGTCAGGAGGTTATTTGGTCTGGTGAGCTCTGCTTCAGGCAGGCCCTTGCTCTCATTAATACCACCTTGCATACATCCTGCATGAGTACAGGAATGGTTGAGTTATCCACTTGTGTGGCCAGCTCTTGATACAAAACAGTGGCTAGTATTTACAATTATAAGAGGAAACTGTTAGTTGTGGATTATCCTGTATTTTTCTCCATTGATGGTAATTATCTACATAAATTTCATTTAATCCCAGGACTAAAGTCTCACTAAAAATTTACACATAAAAATTCCATTATCCAGAAGTAAATTTGGCTCATTTAGATTTTGAAATTGTATTTATTCAAGAGCCTCTTTTCTGATTTGGAGGAATCCTGCACAAGTCTTTGTAAAACAAACAGGTTTATGAAAAGGTATAAAACTTGATGGAAGAAGAGAGCAAAACCTACAAATAAGAAAAATAGTTTTGTCAGCTTCTTGGACAAGGGATCATTTTTCACTTGGACAAAGCAAACACTTGCAGCTGAGCACTGAAGCTGGAAATGCCTCTACAAGATGTTCAGCATGACTTTTAAGTTTTTATGCATCCTTGATAGAGTCCTGTGGTAAAGGCAGCCCATCAGACAGTCACAGCAGGCAGAATCCTGCCTCCAAATCTAAACAGATAAATGGCAGATCCAAAATACTTTTACTGTCTAATTATTGATACACACGTCACTGCAGCAGCTTGGTATGGTGCAGAAACAGGACTGGACAGGGTTTTGTTTCAGTTGGGTTCCCATTGTGTTTCTTGATTTCAGAAAAACAAACCCTAAGGGGATGTAGCTGGAGGAAAACAGTGGTAATTAGGGGCACTGTGCACTGAATTTGGCTGGGACTGTTGAAGCTGGCTTTACTTCCAGCTGCTGCTGCAGCAGAGACAGCTCCTTCATGCTGGGGATCATAAAGGACTTGTTGCACCTTGAGAGCAAGAGTAGCTGCTCATGTTGTCGCAAGATTAAGCTGACATGCCTCCAAGTCACTGCAGGGCTTCTGAGTCACTGTTTAGATGGTATGTTTAGCAAAAGCCCTTTCAAAAGGAATAAATCCTCTGGACGTGTCTATGAGAGTTCAGTAGTGTCAAATTAGAATTTGAAATGGTGGAGGTTTCTTTTATCTCTTGGGAAGCTAAATACCTCAAAGTCCTGGGGCTTCTTTAATGAAGATACCTTAAATTTTTATATTTAGTTTTGTTTTTTATTTAATGGCAGATGTCTTCTCAAATATGCTATTCATACGCCCCATATTCAGAAATGTGGAAGGGGGAAAAAATGAAAAGAATGCAACGTTTTTACATGTAAAAAGGAATGTTCTCCACATCATCAGCATGTTGCAGAGCCTTTGGACATTGTGTGGTTGATGATAGGACATAAAGGAAATTCAGACTTCTGCATCTGAGTTAGGCAGCCCGAGTTGCACAGTGAGCTAATACACAGCTATTCCTGTGAGAACTATGTGAATGGTGTAATGCACAAATCTGTGCTACAAGGAAACTCCAGAACATGTTCTCAGTAAATTAACAAGGAGGTTTAGTGTAGGCTTCAGCATGGATTTCAGAAAAAAACCCCACCCATCCAAAAGTGTTTGTGGTTTCTGAGTTCTCTCACACCGCCTCTGCAGATCCCTGTGATGCAAACCAGGTTTTGGTGAATTAATCTTCCTTCTGTCCATGTGTTCACCGCCTCGCTCAGAAACAGGGCACAGCTGGGGAAGAGGGGCTGTGCCTGAGGGGAACGATGAATAAATAGGTGGGGAGTCATGAATAATCGTGATTTCACACAGAATAATTCAGCTGTGGTTTTGGATGAAAAAGGTATTTTATGGCATTTCTTGGGTTGGTATAAGTCATATATGTATCATTATGTTAAGGGTCCTCGTCTGTGTTTTTGTTTATTGGTTTGGTCTTTTTGTTTGGGGTTTGTTTCAGGGAATTTTTAGGTGGGTTTTTAGTTTGTTTGTTTTAAATACTGCAACTTGATTACATGGTTCCTGTTGTGCAGTTTTTCACTGAACTCAGCAGAAACTGCCTCCTGCCATTTCCCTTTGAAACTGAAATAATTGACAAATCTTTCTCCAATTTTCTCCCACCAGCTTAATTTTTAACTTTCCCTTTTTTCTTTGCAAGAGGCTGCAAGATATGTACGTTATTTTAAAAAGCATAGGCTACTTTTAAAAGGCCTTGGATTGTCTCTTTTGAGAGAGCTATTACAACTTGTTGATGACCTTGTGTATAGGCTCCAGACCTCTGACTTCAGTAGCTGGTACAAGTGTATACTGATTTGAAGGAGAATTACTTGAAAAGATGTATTTTGTGTATTTCAGAAATGTCCTTATGTATGGTGCTAGATAAATGTTAAATGGGAAAACTTTGTGTCCCCAGTAAATTCCCCTTTAAAAAAAAAATAATTGATACATCTGACAAATAAATCCTGCATGGTTTTTTGTCCGAACAAGGCAAATGTTTCCGTTTTTCAGGCATTTTAAAACAAAACTATGAAAACAGCAAGGATTACCTCATCTCATCTTACTATACCAGAAGATATTTAGTATTTCTTGAACTATTGCTCGTTTGTTCTCTTGTATCTTTCTAGATGGACTAAAAATACTGTTTTGCCTTTTCAATAGTTTGCTACTGGCCAAGTAGTGTAGTGTCACAACAGCTGATCTGCAGGTTTAGCCTCCAATGAAAATCGTTACATTTCAAAAGTAAACATTTTACTATACTTAAAGCTTAATTTTGAGGTCAGATTTCAGCTTTGAAAATATTGTAGCAACTGTAGTTAAGTTAAATAGTGAAGATTTGGGCATTCAGAAAAGGTAGTAAGGATAATTAATTTTATTTTTTTATTGGGAAATATTTATTCCTTGCTGCCCTGAAGCATCATTGCTGGATGCACTGCCGTCTGAACTCGTGAACGATGTGCTCGACATGGAACATAGCCCTAAAAATGCAAGTTTTATAGGGGGAATATTGGCGCGACACAAACGTTATTAATACTTCTGGTCAGTCTGCTCTAGTGTTTAAAATCCCTGGTTTCCATGTTACTTTGTAAATACAGCTTTGCTTAGTTTGCCTGAAGAGTGACCCTTTGTGACTTGGATTTGTGCACACTTTCACGCAGGCTTTTTTTCTCCTAAGGAAAACTTGGGGGCATTGTCTAAGATTTGAGATGAGAAGTGCTGGTTTTGCCATGTCCAAGGAGAGTTTGGAGGTATGGTAAGACAGCCCTAAAAGAGGGGGTTTTTATGAACCTCTTCAATAGGTAGGGACAACATTTGCAAGTCAGTCTTGGTGGGAGACAAGACACTGAAACACCTGACACTTGAATTCATCTCTGTTGAGAAATTATTACGTGTTTTGAAAGGTACAACCTGTCATTAAGATGCTATGTTCTGTTTATAAATATTGTCTGGGGCACAGGTAGGGAGATGGTTTGCTGTGCTGGTCTCCGCTGGCAGACTCCTGCACTGCTCCTGGCAGCTCCTGCCTCACAAGGTGTGGAGGTGTGGGTAGGCCAACTCACTCAAGAGCAGAAGGTTAGTAAGGGCTCATTGCCCAGGGCATCTGAGGTGATGTCTTCCACTCTTTATTGGATATGAGTGAATTGACATGCCTATATTTCTCTATGCTGTAAGTCTGCAAGTAAATTGAACTCTTGGTGATACTAATCCCAGTTGATGGCAGAATATTGGGGATACTGTTGTCTTTGCTCTTCCTCAAATGTGGTGCTTTCTGTTGTGCTGGAGGATGCCTTCAGTGTAAGGTCAAGCCCACATCTTATCTCTTAAGTCCTCCTTCCCTTCAGGGTATCATCAGGCATTCAACTTACAAATCCTTTAAATCTTCTGAGGTGTTTTCCTATGTGCGTTTTAAAAAGTTTACATAATCTCAGTGAAGAGCTGGTTCTACTAAGCTGGCACACCTTACATTTGATTAAACCTTTGCTTAGTGCTTGAAGGACAGCTTGGCTGACTTCACAAATCCACTGGGTTTTCCTGTTGGAGACACAACAGTCAACTAGAGTGATTTCCCCCCCCCACCCCGTCTGATTTATGGTGTGGGGGAAAAGGAATTGCAATGTATGTGCTGGAGAGGGCAGGTCATGCCCTCTGTCTCCAGCTGATTGCAGAAAGTAATTTTGGCAGCGCATTTGGTAACATCTGCCATTTGACATGTCATCAGTGTTTCCTATTTTTCACTTTTCTTTATTTTGCCCTCTTACTTAGCCAAACATGTTATGCCTAGTAATCCTTACTTCAGAAACCCAGATCACTTTTTGTACAGTTTTACATCCTTGGAGCAATCCCTGCATCAGTTCATATCTCAAGGTACACTCCTTCTGACTGTAAAATTATTTGGCTTCTTTCTTCTTCCCTCTCACAGACTCTGCAGGGGGGCTGCATGTCCTCTCATGTTTTTTCCCCCATCTTTCTTGTGACTTGGAGATTTGGCATTTGTCTCTTGTTGCTTTACTAAGTCCTATTCAAGCTGCAGTTTTTGTGTTAAGAGGTCTGGGCTTTTATGGGCTAGTAAGTGGTGGTGTTAACTGCTCTGATCAGGAGGTGGCCAGGGGATGGTGCTTCCCTCACTGACTGGCTGAAACTCAAGGCGGAAGCTCTGAAGCTTCATTCCTATGAGAGCAGGAAGGCCATGCTGAACAGTAAAGGCTTTGGGATCAGTATCCAATTCATACAGCTCTATCTAACTTAAATGTGTTTTATTTTATGTGAACTGCAGTGCCACTCCATTTTGTTGTCCTTTTCCAAAGAGCCATCCCATGAAGTTTGTGTTGCAGGGCCAATGGTTTGGCCCACCCCTTCTTCCAGTTAGGCAGTGTGAAAGAGCCCCTGCATCTTGTCTTATGGCATTGAGAAAGTAAAACAACTGTGTTTGGTTCCTGCACTGTCTGGTGAAGCACTGGCCTAAAGGGACTGAAATCCAGGACAATCCACAGGGGTTTTTTTATCTTCTGTGTTTTAATATAGAGGGAGGTAATGGAAATACTGTAAAACCAACATTTGCTTCTGTGCATTGAATTCATAATTGGTTTTTGCTGTGAATCCTTTGAAATACACATTAGAAATTATTTTTGGCCTCATCCATAAAATTTACCTTTTGGAAACTAAAGCTTGACATGCAGTTAGAAGGAATTTATTCACCAATGAGTAATTTTAAAACTGTGGGTTACAATTTTGATCCTCATGGCAAAGAACTCTGCTTGTTTTGTGTGTCCAGAGTTGGAAAAGTTTGAGTTTAAAATCTGGATGGTATTTTAATTCCTGCTCTGCTGTTGATGAAAGTGTTGATAGCAGGCTGTAGTTGTTATTTTCCCCCATAATCTGAAAGAGAGCCTGTTGAGCAGATAACTGTATGTATATATAGGCATTTGTAGAGAGATGTTTTCAGACAAACCTGCACATGCTTCTTTTTTGTCAGCTTTTTCTCGACAGTTATGTGGTTCTGCAACTCATATCCAGTCTCCCAGATTTCTTCCCTTTGACAGGATGTCCCTGCAGGATGGGTCATCTGGAAGAATACTGCCTGCCCCATGTACTCCAGCTCTGGATTTTCCCGTGTGCTGCTTTCCCTGCATGATTGCAAGTTATGAAAGCTGAGGCCTTGAAAAAACACTGCTGCCTCTTTGGCAGTTTGGTACTGGGGAATTGACCTAGAAAACATCTGCCTGCTGCTGAAGATAAAATAAGCAATGGCAGCTTGGAGGTGCTGTATGAGTTGCTTGGAATTTCGTTTTGGTTGGTGCATAGATGGGGGAACCAAAGGGAAGAGGTGCAAGGATTGTGGTGTAGGATTTGGGATGCAATATCCTGATTGATGTGTGCTAGCTTGAGATCTGCTTCTCATCTCCTCACTTGCAGTTTGTCCTCCTTCCTGTGTTGTAGTCAGCATTTGGCTACAGATAAATGTAGAAATATTTCAGGGGAGAGCAGGAGTGCCCCTGTCACCAACAGCCTGCTTTTAGATCAGCTTTAGTGAAGCATGAAACCATAACCATAAGTTTTAGCATCCCTGGAAGCTTTCCTTCCAAAGGTGTTTATGTAAATGAATGAATTAATGGGAAAAAAAAAAAACCAGCTGCAAGCAACAATTGTAAACAAGTGGATTTTAAGTTTGTTGATTTCTGGAAGGCTGTTCGGTATTTTCTTCTATTCATCAGTGGAGGTGGCTAGTTTGAACTGATAGAGAGGACTTGGTAAGAGCTAAGGACACTCAAAAAAGAGGGGGTAAATAATGCATAAATATACCGCATCCTGATTCCTCTTAAATTTATCCATGAATACTTGGGAATTAGTATGTGCTTAGTGTCAGGACCTAATCGGGCTAATGGTAATGTGACCCAAAAACAAAGCTTGTGTATTGGCGAAGTTCTTTAAAGGTGGATTATTTGTATTCACATTGCAGCCAGGTGAGTGTTTTCTACTGATACACTTCAGTAATGTGAGATTCATGTAATCTATAGGGTCCAGACTATAAAGAATATAGGCGTTATGGGGGGTTTCATGTCTGATCTGCAGGATGTTGTAGATCTCTTGTTTTTACATTTCACTGATAGCACTGCTGGCAAAGGAAGGGGTTTTTTCTATGTGTTATATTCCTGGGGCTCCCCCTGCCCCTGTTTTTTTTTTCACTGATCTTGCAAATAGTGTTTCATCTGGCCCTTTAAATGATGGCCTTTGGAAGTCAAACTTTATGCCTTGTTTTTCGTTTGTCTCTCCAATATTGAGCAGATGTTTCTAAGAGTTAATGTCGCTTCTCAGTTATCTCTGACAGAACTAGAGCCTGCTCTACATGAGAGAGTTTAGACTAATGCACATTGATCTTGGCAGGGAGAGCACAGGCTCCTTGAGCTCACTAGGCAGTACAGGCCTGCAAATTGTTGTATTAACAAGCCAATTAATTAATAAGCAGGAAATTGATGTAAACCCCGAGGCAGTATGTACCGATACTATATTCTTAGGTTTTGAAAAATAGATGTTGCTTTAATACAAAACGTGAAGCACTCTGCATGCCATTAAGGTCCAAGTGGGGAAAAGCTTTTAGTATTTCTTTTCCATCCAAACTCCCTTTGACAGTTGTCACTCCCAAAAATTGCTCTCCCTGTGCTTTTCCTCCTCTCCCAGTTTTGCATATTTTTCCAAGGAAGCAAGTGGAGGAGATAAGATCGTTTACCTGCTAAGTGGAGTGGTGTAATGGGCTATTTCTCTGCAGCTTAACTACTTGCTGCCGTTTAATAGACTTGTATAGCTTTAATTTTGCTGCTTTGCAGATGCAGCACAGGCAGCTGCACAGAAGTTTCCAGGTATGCTGGAGGTGAGTGCATTTAGATCAGTTGCCCCTTGGGAAGCAGAGTCCATCCCATGCCGTAGCTGGGAAAGGCAGAGGGGGTTTCTTTCTCTCTGGCTTGAGACATAACAATACTTGAGTGGAAGAGAGAGCAAAATACCAGATTTGGGGTTGAGTTCATTTATGTTTCTCATCAGTGACTTTGTACACCCCAGGAATGTGTTGGATTGATTTAACCTGTTTTTCATTCATAGCTGAAAGCCTCCTCTGTGCTATTCATTTCTTGACGGGCACTCTGCATCTGTAAGAAGTAAAACTCAAGTTGTGTTGCACCTTGAATTAAGACTGTTTCTCTGTAAATAGCTCATATGTCTCAGGAAAATCTGATCGTCAGCATTAAGGAAGCAAATGTAAATCTCACGCACTTGAGAAATAAATCACCTGAGTTTATAAATGAGGTTAATTTCTACAGTCTTGGTAACTTGGTTTGAAAGAGTTATTTGAAGTTGTGACTTTGGTCTGTAGACTGTAGAGGTTGTTATATACCTGTCCAAAGGAAATTAACTTTTGTTTGCAGTTGGCTGAGTTTTTCAGTCTTTTAAGCTGCTATTCCTGAATTTTGTATGCCCAATTCAGTAAATTACTCTTCTAAGGAATAAGGTATAATTTTTCTCTGAGAAAGGGTGATATTCGGATGATTACTTCCGTTTTTTTTCTCTTGGAAACCAAACGAAAGTGACAAGGCAGGAGGGGAGGAGTAAGAGCATGAGCGTGTTGTAACTGGCTCTTCCATCACCTTGCCATCGACCAGTGTTTGCTAGATGGGTTTGGAGTTTTTTTTCTGGAAGGTTTAGTGTGGAAAGCCACACTCTTTGCACATGCATCTCTCCAGGCTGACTCTGCCTTCAAAGCACTGCAGAAATGCCACATTCAAAAAGATTTTTTCCCCCCCTCTGTGAAGATATCACTTGCTGTCCTTCCTTCCTTTCTCCATGGTTCTGGTGGTAAATCACAAACTCTAAATCAAAGGCAAGTTTGGATGCAAGGAAGTGCCCAGTTGTGTGTGAGGGGCTTTGGCATCTCCCCGAGGTTAGGTGGGTAACATCCGTCTGTGTCCATCCAGCCCCGTGTCTGCTGCTTCCCACTTGTACCCACTAATTACTTCTTGGGCTGCTCTGTGGAACAGAGCATTGCATTTGCACTGGCTTAAAAAGAAGCATTGCAAAGAAAAAAGCCCTTCAGAGCAGGAAGTGTGGGGGTGAGGAGGAGGAAAAAACCCCCTAACCTGCAGGCGTGCAGAGAGTTAGCTCCTCTGGCATTACAGTCTGAAGGTGGGCTGGGGTTTCCGTATCTCCCTTCCCAGGCTGTGCCTAAAGCAGTGAGACAGGGAAGAGTCATCCTAAATAACTGGGGTTTGAGACAGAAAGTCAGCAGTACATGGTGAACCACAGCAGAAACATCTTAAATAGAAGGTGGCTTTAAGAATTAATTTTGGAGCCAGCCTTGATGAAAAAGAAACCAAATTTCTTATTCTGCTGAAATTATAGGAAACCACCTTACAGTTAACATGAGTGATAAATGTCAGACTGGTTTGTATTAAAAATGCTTTAATCTGATTTGGCCCCATTAGTTTTTAAACTAGCAGAGGTGGTCATTAAATCACAAGTCCCTTTTTGTTATAAATTCTTGCACCTCCGTGTTGTCTCTACTTCCACAGATTCTGCTTCTAATTAAAGTGGCAATGTGGTTTGTGGCTTGTCAAGCAGATTAATGTGCTTTTCAAATCTGTGTTTTTCTTTTTTTCCCCTTCACCTATATTGCTTGTTTTCCTGATTTTTTTTTTTTTTTGGGAGGGGTGTTGCTACTGCACCTATATACAAAGCCTACAAAAACATTTTGGCTCTTACTCTGTGGGCTTGGGTGAAGCATCAAAGAGCAGGGGGTGGGGAGGCAAGGAGCTTGAGAGAAATCTGCTCATCACGGAATGACACATTCAGTCTCGTTTTCCCTTGCATTTGAGTGACGTGCATTCTTTTTTCCGACGGCGTAGATGTGTCGCGTTCAGAGGTTTCGAAACCCGTAGTCTCTCCTGATTGCATCCTCCCCTGGATGGCACCATCCATGCTTGTCTTCTTGTGACTAAACTCAAAAGTGGCAGGTCACATCCCATCAGTGATGCGGAATTTGCTGTACCAGGGGCTGAGCTGAACTGGCACCTCGCCAGCAGCCTGAGGGTTGCACTTAATTTGCATATAAATTTACATAAGAGTTTAATTGGAGATAAATGCACATGTTTTTTATTTATAGAGCTCTGCAAGTGTATACACAGATTTACTTTAAAAAATTACCCAAGAAGACAACATACCAAGCTCACCTGCTTTAAAGCCACGTTGGATTAAGGTTATGAGTGGGGCTCAGTCCCCATCACATCAACAAGCCCCTGACAGCTTGTGGCCCCTTTTGCCAGGGGCCCATTATCTGTGAGGCTCCTGCCAGCCTGTAGTCCCATCTCCGTAGTGTGCCTTCCTCCATCACTGCTTCCACCAAAAAGGCATGGAGAGACCGTAAAGCATGCTTGTTTCAGAGCAGCTTTGGAGAGCACCCCACTCTTCTTATCTGCAGGCAGCCTGTGCTGTTGCTGGATTCTGTGGACATGCAGTTACAAGCTGTAGCCCAGAGACCAAATAAGTGTCTTCCTTTCTCTCCCTCCTATGTGATATACAGCCCCGGTAGGCTCCGTGGGCAGCTTGCTGGAAGATAAAATTAATTTTTGAGTAATGCACGTTGGAAGGAATAATCTGAATGAGACATGCACGTTACTGGGTTATAAATTAACTGTAACTACTGAGGAAAAAAGACTCAGGCATCACCCAGCCCTGCTCTCGCAAACCTTTTCATGCTCTGTTACAGCGTGACAATAGTCAGGCAGAAATAAAATAAAATAGTGCAGAACAGAATGAAATACAATTTTGAAACTTCTCCGTTGTTCTTACAGAATTTGGTGGTCTGACGTCAGCTCTAAAACTGTTTAGTTTTGCTCATCTCTGAATACTGATGGAATGAAAAGCTGGCCGGAAATGAATCATGCAATGAATAGAGGGATAGATTTTTTTTTTTATTTAAAAGTAGTTGGGGAGGTGGAATTGAAGCAATTGAGATGAAAAGGTAAAATGCTTGCAAAGTGTAGGCAGGTGGATTTAATGAAGGAATGCGTAAGGCACTTACGTATGGGTAGAAATTAAATGGCAGAAATGTGCAACAGAATAAGCAGTAGAGAAGTAAATGGAGCACTGCTGTCTTGAACCTTGCTGTGCAATAGGTTGTCCTGTTTCTCTCATGGCTCCAGAAAGACTTCTGACATGATCCTTTAACCAGGACAGGGGCAAATGCCATGCACGGAGGCATTTAAGTAAAATGAAAAGGCCGTGTTTGAAATGGTTAAAGGGAATTCTGTTTTCACAGTGAATAATTAAACTGGGAACTGATTGCCTTCTGTGCAGGAATATCCGTGTCTCTTTACAAATCAGCCTTCATCCCCTGCAATGCATTGTTCATTAAAATAGACAAACAAAAGCTCATAAGGCATGTTAAGCCATTTTTTTAAATCAGGTTCCCTGTTTCATTGGGGTTTTGTGGGTTGTTTAAAGCTCTGTTCTTGGATTTTGTGCTGTCTAAAATGGCTGTGGTAACTCCGTGATCTTGTGCACTGAGCTGTTAATGGGCAGCAGAAGCTCTCACTGAGAAATTTAGTATGGCTGAGAGTGTGCAGAGGAAAAGGAGGAAGATGAAAACATTGAGTCTGAAAATGCAGGTCTACTTAATGCTTAAATACATAGATTAGAATCTCAATAATATGAAGGCTTTGACAGTGCAATATGTTTTAAAATATTTTTTTGAGTTTATGTTTATGGATTTATCAAGTGAATTACCTTAATCTTCATCAGATCATTCTCAAAAATGTTCGCTCTCAGACAGTCCACATATGTGTCTGTAATAAGTACATGCAAATGAGTTACAGTATCAACTCTTAGGCTAAACAGAATTTAATTTGCCTGACCAGAGGTAAAAAGAGAGAACAAAGCTGCAGCACAAGAACTGATTTAGGCTGATCTTGCCACTCCTTTCAGGTTTCTGATGCAGGGCTGATGTGTCTCTGTGGGTTAGAGCAATGTACAATGTCTGATAGCCCAATATAGGGTAGAAACTGCAGAAATCTAATGAGCAAAAAGTGAACAAAGCCTTGCCTTCAGGAGAATTTTTAAAAGTACAAGAAAAGTTCCAGCAGCAGCTTTATGAAATATTTCTCTCTGTCATCATGGCCAGTTTGACTCATGTTTGGCTACAGATACCTCCCTCCCTTACACTCTTACTTTTCTTTTAAAATCTGTGAAGTACTTTCCTCAACCCCTTTTTCTTTCAACTTGGCGGGGGGGAGAGGGGGTAGGAGCTGGGGAGGGAGCAGGAAAATGTGTTCTTTCTAAAGCCACCACTCTGTGTAACCTAATTTAGGAGCACAAACATTGTCTCTCTGTAGTGTAGCGGACCCTGGTGAGGAGGGACCAGAGTGTCACAGGGCTGCAGGCTGCTCTGGCTGTCCTGAACTTCACAGGGAGACCATGCTGCGCAGCTGCCCACTTGCTCCTTAAGTGTCACCAGATCTTAGCCTGAAAATGCAGGCTGCCTGGGCAGTGCCCGTGTACTCTGTATGTGCGTGTGCCATCCCATCTCAGCACAGGTGAGGGATGGCAAGACCCTTGGGAAAAAAGATGACCTGTCATCCTTCTTTGAGAGAAGCAGAGCCAAACAATTCCTTTTGGCGAACCGTCTCTGTGTGCCTCAATAGATGTCTTCTGTAGGCGGTCTGGGATGGCTGCCTGCCATTCGTCTGTTTGAATTACGATAGAGCTGATTTCTTTTTGTTCTTTCTTTAAGATCCCAGATCATCTGAACGCGTCATGCAAGACGCTTTATGGTTTTGATTTTCAAAGGTGTTTCTTCTTTGGCTTGTGCAGTGCTGTGGTTTGCTGGCCCTGTGAGATGCCCCTGTGCTGTCAGGACTGGTTTTGTTCTGCTCTGTGAAATATTGACATTCCCGGTGCTGGCTTTTGCTGGTGTTAGCACGCATAGAAAAAAGCCTGATTAAAGGTTTGCCACATGTTGCTCATCTGCGTGAGTTTTCTTTGTTCTGTGACTTCGGGCAATCCTGTGTATCTGGCAGTATTTCTGCTGTGTGAGAACAGGGTCTGTCTGTCTTGATTGTCTTGGAAATGTGTGTGGTTTCTTTAATGTAATAATTTTATTGAACAATTTTAAATGCAGTTCATACGTGTATATTATATATGTATACTTGTTAAAAAGAAAAAAGTAGTAATTCGTTCCAGAAGGGGAAAGAAATAGGAAGAGCACATTCAAACTAAAATACTGTTTTCCCAAGGGATTTTCATAGCTGTTGAAGTAATTATTTCTTTGTGTTTTCTCTCTGTGTAACATACATTGCCTTCTTTCTTTTAACTCCAAAATGTAAATTGCTGCCATTATGTTCTGTATTCCATAAGATTCTTGAAATCTTTTTCTCAACTTAGGCTTAACATAGCCTCTAAAGCCTACCAGAAATTGTGACTATTTCCCCCAACTTTTTAGGCATTATTTTCAGATTCAGTAATTTTTTAGCTTTATTTAATCTAAGTACATTTTAACAATATTAGCCATGTAGTGAATTTTCCATCACAGAAGCTTACTGAAAATGACTAAATTTGATAATAATTTTAAAAATTACCCATAGCTGCTCCCTGTTACTTGGAGACTCTAGAAATTGCCTGATAAACTTCTGCAGTCTTTTAACCTCTCCAGGCAGAAATTTTGGTATTGAAAATTTGTAAAATTCTATAAAGAGCTATTCATCAATCAGTGTTTTCCGAGAAAGATGTAAAGGATCATTCCAGTCTTGTATTTATATCTACTTGAAAAAAATCCCAAGCCCTTGTGCTAAAAAACAAATATTTCTAAGCTTTTCCAGACCTGAGCATCATGTTGCAGCTCTGAGGAAAGTACACTGGCGTGATAAGAGAAGCAGCTGTGCTGAAAGGAAAATGAAGTGGAAAGGTTTAGCTTCATTAATCAGGGTGAAAGGGCTTTTTTGGACTTGAAAGACACAGTTGACCACTTCCAGGTTGAGTGAAAAGTAGTCATCTACAGAGTATATCTCTTTGGGAATGGAAAAATAATCTCAGTATCATATACATGTGTCACAGACAGATGCAATGATGTGAATATTTGAAACAAGTTTTTGTAGAGAACAAAAAAAAATTAAAAAGTGAAAAAAAGTATGTGTGATCCTAAGGGGTCCCTTTCAGCTGCATATATTTTACAATTTTGTAAACCCCAAGGTTTTTCTAGGAATAAATTGATTGTATTTGTCCTGCTTGTTTCATGGGCTGCTAAGTAAAGCTAACCCTGTCAAAGAGGGTACGTACTGTAGTGCCCCAAATGAGTAACCTTTCTGGTTGGCTGGATCTGGCTGGGGGCTGTAAGCTGTGAATAATTAGATTGTAATTAAAATCTATTTATCACCTTTTTGCTTTCCAACTGATTTAGGCAGTGATGTTAAGTAGATTATTTTGTTCCTTCTGGTGTCAAAAATACAATGTGCCAGTTGCAAATACTGCAGGCTTTTTAAAATGCTCTCTCCGTGCAATGATACGGATTCTTCCCCCCGCCCCATATATATATACAAATAAATATTTTCCTGTATTTTCTGTTTCACAGATGAGTTATGAAAGTATTTGTAAAAATCAAGACCAACCAGTCTTTTCAGAGGAAATATGTTCTCTACTGGGATTTCCCCCAGTACATGCTGCAGTCTGGCTTGGGGGACAGTTACACATCTCTGGGAGTGTCCCAGCCTCCTGGCTGTATAACATGGAGTAGTGCCACCGCTTCCCAGCCTGTCTGTTGGGATCTCTGATCCTACACAGTTACTGACCCTACGATTTGCCGACAGAAACATTTTGAGTGAGACTTCGTGGGGACCTTCTTGTGGCATTATCCCATTGCACAAAACTCTTGATGGAAGGTGAAGACATTTGAGGATTGATTTGTACTCTTTTTAATAAAGCAGTGTCTGGAGTTACTGATGCCTTAGGGGAAATTCAGAATACTTCTGGAAGAACCAGACTGATTCCAGATGTCTTTCCTTTTAACCCGGATCTCTAGCTGACCATGCTTTTCTGGTTAATTCCTCATAATAAGCTACCTAATTTGGTGGATTTGTGAAGAAAGGCTTTGAAATGAAATGTATCCTTTTTAGAAATACTTCTCTACTTCCAGCAAATAGTCTGATGTAAAGGCTAGGCTTAAAAAAAAAAAAGTACAAAAAGTTGTTGTAGAAGTAAAGCAGGATTCTGGAACCAATTGTCTTTAGAAGTGTAGTGTTGGACAAAGTTTATAGGTCTTGGCTTGTCAGACCTAAGAGTATCTCCTGTGGAACAGCTGAATCAGAAGAAGGATACCATAAAGGGAAATGAGGCCTGAGAAGAAAATGCCAGCACTTTCCCCCTCCGCCATGCAGACAGCAGTTCTGGATCAGCTAAACAAAGGGGGAGAAATATGCAAGGGACTCAAAAAAGCACTTTTCCAAATTTCAGGTCTGGTTTTAATCTTGTGCATCCTTCTGTGTTTCCTTGCCAACACCTAGAGGCCTCACAAGTGCTAAAGCGCATGGGATTTCCAGTGGCAGTAATCATATGTAAAGAAGTTCACTTGATGAAGTCACACTTGCCAAGGCACAAAAAGCTTTAACAGCTTCTCCTGAGCTGAACTCTTCATGCTTCTTTTGCTTCCCATGCAGACCTAGGGAAATGCAGCTCTGGGAGGTGAACACTGTGCAGCCATATGATAGACATCTTCAGGGATCATTAAGATGCAGTGTGTAGCAATCAATGTGCTGTCCTGGATAGGTGTGCAGATTTCTTGGATCTGCCTGGCTGAGGAGACAGCTGGCCAGGCTGCCTTCTGCAGCAGCTTCTGTATGCAGCATTTGTAACAGGCTGTTTCCTCCCAGGTTGGTAACTGGGCAGATAAAATGTATTTGATATCCTCTTAATTCATTGCTGCTTTTAATTTTTTTTTTAAATCAGCTTCATTGCTTCATAGTAGCAAGTGTATAGTAAGAGGAGTATAATTTTTAACTTTCCCTGCTCCTCTTCAGCCTGACTTCCTGCTGAACTACTTAAATATAACCACTGTATTTGCTTCTCCTGACTTCGTGGCAATGTTATATATGTTTCTCAGTGAAATCCCCAACAGATGAAAATGTCTTTGACATCTGCCTTTGACTTCCAAAGAATCTATCATTTTATACTCTGCATTTTTTGGATATGTATGCCTTCAGTTTTAGGAAAGTGAAAAACATCTTCTCCCTGCCCCAGCCATTAAGATGATGAATATGTGTGTGGTACTTGGTGTGTCTGTGAGTTTTTTAATTTTACACCGTGTGTAAGGATTTGCAGATGAATTGAACTGTAACAACACAAAATTGGTTCCACTCTACTTTATGGACTTCCATTTTTATCTGTCTTTTAGCAGTGCCAATGATCATTCAGCAATAAGATAGTAGAGGACTGTCATAACCACACTGCAAAATCCCTAAATTGATTCTCAACTTCCCAGGCTCCTCCTTTGTTCTTAACAATGTTGTTGCCACAGTAAGAAATTTGTCTGCATTGCTATTCACGGCAGCAGGAACATTAATCAGATTTGCAGATATGTGTCTACCTCCATCATTTTTCTTGCCACTCCTGTGGCTCCAGCTCCTCTCTTGCATATCTTGGTGCATCCTGAGCATCTCTGTAGTCCATCTGGTTTTCACGTGCTTCTGAGAAGCAACCTTCATGCTGCAGCTGTTGTGCCAGGGCTGGAGAGTTCCCAGTCTGCATGGAACTACTGTTCCAAGCAAGCCCTAGATGGGATCATAAAAAAACTTTTTCCCAAACACGAGGTGGATTACAGGGACTGATTTACAGTTCTGTTTGCATGAGGGGTTGGGCTGTTGTGCCTGCATTTCCAGACTTGATTGCATTTGTAATGAGGTGTTATCTGTGTCGTAACAGGAAGGTGCAATTTCAACTCAGGTGGGTGTTGCCCACTCTGCCTTCAGCCTACCAGCAGAGGTGTAAATATATGAAAGAAAATAAAATGCATGAGGATGTAGCAGCATGGTTTGAGCCTGGGTGAGCAGCTGGATTATGAGCCTTCTGGGTACACCCAAAACATATCGTGGTGGTTTGGTAGCTAAAACTCCAGCCTGTGCTGTCACATCCTTAATGCCACTTTTACTTAGATTTGTTAAAAACCTTTACAAAACCAGACAGACATAGTGAGGATCTGTTTCAAAGGTTCTTTTAGTTAGGAGCATGAGATGCTAGTTGATGGTTGCTTACAGTAAGAGAATTTTTCCATCCATCTGGGTGTGAAGGGAGCCCTTGCTGTATCGAAAAGAGAAATCGACTCAGCTCTCAGCCCCTGCGTGGATGTAAGACTCAATCCTCAGGTTAGATTGGAATGATAGTCTGCATTTTCTTACAAGTCAAGTACTTTCCAACGTGGAAGGAAAAAAAAGGTTTGTCATGAACTTTTCTGAGTTCTGTCAGCAGCAGCAGCATGATATCAGTTTTAGTACTTCCTTATTTAAAAAAAATACCCAAACAAAAACCAAACAACGAAGCCCCCAGATTTGCTGTTTGAGATCAGCTGAAGCAAAGGGTTGGGAACTCGGGACAGAAGGAAAGGAGATCTTGAAATAGGTTATATTTAACTTCTTCTCTCTGGCCTTGATAAATGCCCTCATTTCCCCAGATTTTTTACTTCTCTGTCTCCAGTTACACTAACCAGTTGATTCCTGATCTTGCTATCCAGCTATTAATATTGCTCAAGGCTGTTAAAGCCTAAGCTGTGCTGTTTACCTGTAATGCTGAATTGGGGGGGGAGGAGGGGGAAGGCATTTTTTAGATTATTCATTTTTTAGATTATTCCAGTAATTTATTCTTGGTAAAAGGATTGGGAAGAGACTTCTTATTTACAGAAATAAAACCTTGCATTTCAGCTAGACATGGTGATTCTTGATTTAAATTCTCATGCAATAATTTTAAAAATCTTTTTCATATACTTAAGGTGTACCTTTGAAAACAGTAAGCTTTTACAGAATGGAAAAGACTTATTTTTAGATACCTGACTGTTTGCTTGCTTGAGTATTTAGTCAATCATTCCTGGTGAATTTGCAGTGTTTGTTGTTGAATGTCATATTGCTAGTATGACTGCTTGAGATGTGCCTCTCTACATTTCCAATGTTGCAGAAATGAAATCTGTTTGGACCTGTCATAACTGAAAGATGAATCCTGGTTTTGTTACAAAGGCCTTCACAATTTCCACAGTGCCTATGGGAAGTGAAAATTTATTGAATTGTGGTAGGTGCTGGAAAGCAGGTAATGAGCTCTGCACACCAATTCTGATGTCACTTGTCACTCCTCTGATCAGTGCACTGAAAGCAACTCCATGTATCCTCCCTTTTGGAGACCACAATTTGATGAAAACCATTTATTTTATATTTTCTTCTAGAAGGTTGTTTTCATCTATGCTACACACACATTGTTCAGTTTTGTGTTAGTTGACTTTTTTGGATAATCCTGCCCAGAAACTTTCTTGTCACAACAGTTCTGAAACCTAAAAAAAAAAATTATGAAAAGTAATATGACTATGATAGTTGTCGCAAGACAGAATGGACATGAGTTCCCTTATGTATAGTGTTTATGAACTCCACCTTACAGATGTCCTGGTATTTTGATTTAATTTTTCACTTCATCTAGATTCAAGAGTAAGAGCCCCCTCTCTATAACTGACCATTTCTTTGACCTCAGCACTGTGATGGATTTTAAAGTGGGTATCCTTGTTGTGGTGGATTTTTTTGTATGTTCAGTTTATTAAGGACTATCTAAGCATGTGCCCTCTTAGATGGACTAAGATGCCTCTAATACTTGTGCATTGTCCATAAAGGTGAATCAGATTATACAGAAAATGTAGGAAATGTTTGAAAAAGGAGCACTAGTTTTCAAATACTTGATTTGTAGTATAGGGTCACCTTACTCATAAACTTAGGGTAATATTTTAAACATTATGTTCTCCCCTTCTGTTGAAAAGGAAAAGAAAGTTGGACTTTACACAAGCTGAAACTAAAATAGCAACAGCCATAAATTGCATTTAGACAAGTATACACAAAAAAGGTGAAGTTATTGGAAATTTGTGGCCTCCATTCATAAAATTGTAAGATCTTTGACTTAGTTTGTAGGTATTTGCAAGAGTACACAGTTGTAGGTATTGTTTGTTACCGGATTATTTTGGGCCAGACCAAAAGTCTGTTCTGTAGGGGTGATATAATGCTGAGATCAGATGAGCTGATGTAATTTCATTGGTTTTGTGAGCTTTCTAGCAATTGCATGCTTTTCCTCTCTTCATTTCCTCCTACTTCCTGGAGGTGTAATGCTGGTAGATGCCTGCCAAGCCTTTGGAAGAAAATCAGAGAAAATTATGACGAGGTGTAAGCTGCTTCACAGACATCTTGAATTTTGTTTTCAGTGGAGACTAGAAGTACATGAGCAGAAATCCAGTATGCTCTGTTAGCAAGGAGGAAAGCTGGTGAAGGGCCTGAGGAGATGATGGCCACTGTGAGGGTTTGGGCCATGCTGAATGCATGGAGCAGCAAGGTAAGGGTTCCATGAAGGGAAGAGGGCATCATCAAGAGGGCGTGGGGAGTAGACTAGCATGCTCCCATCACCTTTCTGCCCTTCACCAGCCAATTGGTAATCTATCAGCAGATGCCCAGGAAATTGCACAGAGGGGTAGGAATTGCAAAGGTAACTCCTGCAAGTGGTGTAGCTGAACTGAGGAGCAGGAGGAAAGCTGGTGGCCCTTCACTGGGTGCTGTGTGCTGGCCGGCAGTGAGCACGCTGGTGGGGAAGCTGAGCACAGGAGTCCACACGCAGTCAGATCTCATTAATTCAGCTGCTCACAAAACAACTTGTTTGAGTAACTCAGATTTATGTCTGTGAACACAGTGTGTAAGATGAATTTTTTATTTGTGTTCTACTTGGTGTGGCAGCTGGGGAAGTTCTTCTGAGGCCATCATCCAGCCTTTTCACTGATAATGAATGGGAGCGTGCCCATGCTTCCAGAGCAGTGCCCAAATGAGTAATTAGGCAGCTCCACCTTTATTTTTTAAATGCAGCAGCTGGACCCTGTAGGATGCTTGACTAAAATGGAGATGTGGTGATTCTGTTTAGTAATGGATTTTGCTTTTGAACTCCCTTTATTGCCTATGTGTGGCAGTAGAGATAAGAGGGAGAGTAGAGGAAACAAAGTAAAATAAAGTGAAGCCATTTTGTCTCCTCCTTTCTGGGCTGATTTCCTCTGTACCAGATGGGACTTCTCTGCGGGCAGGCTCTTCTGTGCATAGGGCAGGTTTTTTGTGACCCTCCCTCACCAATAGCACATGCCTCAGTGGGATGGGTGCCCTGCCTCTCCTTGCCCCATGCCACTGGGCTTGGGAGCAGAGCAGTGTTGGGCTTGGGCAGTGGGATTAGTTTCTAGTGCTCAGACACAGTGGCCTTTCAGACGTGGTGGCCCCTGGGACCGCTTGCTGCAGAGTTCGTGTGGAGGCACACATTTTTTTGAGAGGATAAGCACTTCTGTCCCTGAGAAGTGACATTTTCATTGCCCTGGTCTCAAGGTGGTTTGGCACCTGGCGTTACTGCTCAAGCAGAAACATGTCTTTTTCTCTATTTCATGTGAGAGAAATTCCATAACATAAATTTGAGGGAATGAACCCATTTGAGGTGTTTGAGATGCACTGTAAGAGAAAAAATAGTGAATTCATTTTCTACATGGGTCTCCTTCTTCTCAGTATCCTTCTGTGCTTAATGTCTTTCCATGCTGGTCTAGGACCACTGCTGTGGCTACAGCCTCACCACGTTTTGTACCCAGTCCTGAGGACAGTTTGGTAGCCTTTTCTGTATTCCAGTTTCAGTGTCTTTCCTTCCTTCCTTCCTTGGCCATGGCACTCTATTAGTATGAGGAACCATAAGCAGTCATGCTGACTACCTCCAGTTGTGCCAGTGTCTGTCATGAACTCATCCCACTGCCTGGGTGGCTGCTGATTCCCCCAAGCTTGGCCCATTTGCCCCCCACCCAGTGTGCAGGGCCCTCTTGTGCAGGTGCCAACGCCTGCAGCGGATGGGTCTCTCTCCCTGAGTATCTCCTCCTCACAGGAATTAATGTGTCCAGGATCTTAAAACTGTTTCGTAAATTAAAATAAGATTTATTACAGAAATAGGTCATGGTGCCATCTGCATCATAGATGGTGCTGTGTCCTTGAGTGCTTATCCTAGGCCAGCCATGTTTCTAGTTAGGCGTGTCTGCTGTGCAAAGAAAAGGACTAATTTCAGCACAAGCAGACAAGCGTGCGTTACTTTCTGGAAATTCCACGTAAAAACTATTTATTTGTGGGTGAAATTGGACATGGCATCCAGTGGTGGCATACTGTATGCAAGTTCACAGTATTAAATACTTTGAGGTCTGTGAGTGCTTCGTTTTTTAGGCTTAGTTCTGCACACTCTGACAAATGCCAGGGATTTCCCGACACTGTGCTGGCCTTTCACCCAGCTTTGCTTCCCCTCTCCATGGGTCTCCACTTACAGCACACTGTACACCAAAGGCTCGTTATTGCCCAGAGGTAAAAATTTTTCCTCAGGTTGGTGTCTTGCCTAAAGTGAAGATTCTGGTCAGCCTTTTCTCACTGCCAGCTTTTTTGTCCTATTTCTTTTAATTGCATTTTTAAAATTAGTATTTAATGTTTTTTACCTGACTGAGGCAAAATATATTATTTTTACACCAGTATTTGTTTGTTTGTTTTTCTCATACTGCTCTTCTCAGTCCTTCTGGAGATGAATTTTGAGATTTTTGTTTTCTCTGTCCATTTTCCAAGTTGCAGTAGTTTTCAGCTCAGAACCTATTCTGCAGCACAAATAAGAAGGTTTATTATTATAGGAAGTAGGGGGGTTTTTGTGAGACTCTTACCAGATTGCCATCCCTGGCAAGTGTTACAGGCCAGAAACACAGAAAAAAGGAGAAAATGTAATGATTGCTTTCAAACTTTGTGATTTATGTCTTTTTTATCCTCCTTTTCATTGCCTTGGTCTTGTGTATATTTTTGGTCATGAATCCAAATTTTTACCCAATGAAGTTTGCTGTAAACTGCACTAGATTGTTTAACTGTTAAGTAACTTTCACAGCATTTTGATTTGCTGCCTTCTTCATTTACATTTCAAAACATTTCCAGTCTGTAAATCTCTTTCTACCTCATACTTTTGGCACCATACTTTTTTGGTGAAGTAGCTGGAGCAAAAGGCTCTCTAACCTGAGGAGTAAATATTTTCTCATTCCACATTTGAAATGTTGCAGCTTTATTCTTGGATGGTTTGTTTTTTTCCCCCTGCTATCCAAGACTGGCTGTAGAAGGTAAACACTGGGGTAGCTAAATGAGATTACAGCATCACTTTGGTAACCTTCCTTAGTGAATGGACAGTTGATCTGTCCATAAGGCAAAGCATTTAATGTATTGAAGTGTCTAAGAAAGAAAGCTACTAGTTCACCACTCAGGGTTCAATTTCAGAATAATAACATTTATTTGTAGGGAAAACAGAGTTAGTTCTGCGATGGCAAAGGAGATATTGTGACTCAAAGCATGGTCTTTTTATTAACCTCAGATTTATATGGTTAAGCAATTGTTGTATTAGTAGCATTTCTTGACTGGTAAGGTGGGAAAAAAGAGACAGATGTCTGTGTACAATGTGCTCCTTATTTATTTATCTGTAGTAGGCTGGGGCAGGAGAATTGCCCCATTGTCAGGGGGTGTGAGCAACAGAGCTTCAGCTCTGCTAGCTGAGGCTTGAGACACAGCAGCTCGTGAGCAATACATGTCGTGTCCTTCTTTGTGTGTATGTCTGTCTGTCCTTTCCTGCACATAGCAAAAGGTACAGTAAAGGCTTGTGCAAAAGTGACATGTACTGAATTTTGGTTTTCTTGAATAAACCAGTTTACAAAAAACTCTTGCTTTCCGCTATTTGTTTATATGTGCCTGTGACTTCACGTGGAAGCAGAGCATATTTCTCCAGAACAGACATGCACATGTAATGACTGAATGCATAGCTTGGTAGTAACACATACACAATGCTTGGAGATACTTATTTTTTCTTAGTATGATATTGTTCAGGTTTTGGAACTAAGGAAAATACTTGTAAAATATCCTTTTCTACTTTGTACTTCCAATTTCCATAACACTTTAGATTAGAAATGTCATAAATTTGGTCTGAAACTAAAATAAAAAATTGTTACTAAGAAAGACAGGAGGATATTTGTATAAAGGAAAAATATTTAACCTATCTTCTTCCTGGCCGTTTTCTTAAACCTGAAGTAAACAGGGTGAAATTGAGTCAATTTCTATTAAGCAGACTCCTGCTTTTGGAGTCACATAGGGAACAGACAATTGATGGCATATTTCCAGCTGGCAGAGCTGTTGAAAGGTAGCATGCAACTTCAACTCCATTTTTTTTCCTTGTCAATGTATGATTGTGCAAGTCTAGCTAAGGTCATCAGAAAGTAAATATTCCTTTGGTATGTAAAATAAAGAATAAATCTGCGAGCTGGATTCAGTGAGTAAACAGATTATTATCGTACTTCAGGGTTTTCTTCAATACTGTGAGGGCTTTAGACACTCAGATTTTTCAAAGATGATGTGATGATCAACTTGATATCAGCTGATGGAGTTGATATGAAGTCCCATAAGCTTTCTTTTGCTTTTTAGGGTTTTTTGTGGGGGAGAAGGGGAGGGATAGGATAAGGGGTTTGCACAGTATTTCCTAAAACTTGTGTGAAAAACGAGGCCATTTAAATCTGTCATCTTTTTCAGAAATAGAAAAAAACTTCACCACATTTTGGTGGCTGTTATTTTTTCCAAATGAGGGACTTTGGGACTAATAATAGTGTTTGCATTTGCTGTTGGTTGTCTGTTGATCAGGTTTTGCCAAGCATTAACTGTTTGTCTGGGCGTTAGCAGCTTCTCATGGCCTTCCCCTCTTGTAAAATAGTGGGCGGTGATAATCAGACCCAAACAAATAAGTGACAAACTCTGCTTGCCTCCATGTGTAACTGGTGGCTGAAATCCTACTTCTGCGGCCTGGTACCCCTGGGACTGTTTCAGAGCCCGAGGACATTGTAGCATCCTGGGAGCGCCTCAGAGGGCTAAAGTGACTGCAGCAGTGCTGTGGATGTAAGGTCAGTGGGCACCAGCAGCTTCCCAGATGTTGAGCAGAGACTGTGTTGGGAGTATATAGCTCTCAGTGTAGACTGCGCTGGTTGCGTCATATTTTAAGAGCAAGGTGCATTTGTGCAATGCTTTTCCTGGGAGCATTGTTGCCTAGTGAAAACAGTTAATGTCAGCCCAAAAAAAGCCATGTGACTGCCAATGGTTTAATTTGGTCGCACAACAGAGACAGAAAATCATTGAATTGCTCTTTCCTGACAAGTACTCCTTCAATGGAGTTGGTGTAAATTTAGTCAGTTCACTTTGTTGAGTATCGAGAGCAGTGTGATATGTAAATAAAGCTTTATCAGACGAGATAGATTTAAAATTCCACAGTTGGCAAGGAAGCGTTAGCAGTATAATATAATACAAATATTTACACAGTAACTTCTAAGTCTTCAATAAGTGCTTAATATTTGAAATATGTGTTGTGAAAACATTGGCTGATTAAGCCGTACCATTGCTGCTACATCTGTATGCAGCGACTTGCAATGGCTAGGATGCAGGAGTCACGGGGAGGAATAGGTCACCCTGTGATGCAAAGGCATTTAAACAAGTTACTTATTTTTTTAAATTTAATTAGGAATCAGCACGATCTGCTTTCCCAAGGTACACATAGCTCCATCCCTGCATCCTATTTGAGCCAGTGCTCTCAAAGGGTGTTGCATTCATGTAATGTGACTGGATGTGATGACGTGCCCAGTGCATCTGAGACTGCTCCAGCAGGAAAATCGAGCTACTAAATTTGTGCCTGTCCACAACATGGAGTGTAATCATCACCAGTCTGTTCCTCCTCCTCGTATGTGTCATGGCCTTTTGATAAGGAATTGCAGTGGGCTGAAATTACAGATGGTTAATCTTTTTCCTGCTCACAGCGTCACTGGAATGTTGCTGGTCTGCTTGTTTTACATCCTTGGGTGGATGTATCTGCCTTGCCCAGTCCATCATTGCATTCAGCCTCCAGTTCTACCATTACTCTTGAATGAGCTAACAAAACAGTAGATTCAACAGACTGCAAATTAAAATAAACAGAAACACAGCCCCTAACTTGCCTGGATGATTCTCCATTGCCACCTCGTTTGCCAAGAGACTGCAAGAGTAGATCGACACCTAAAAATATAGGGCTGCTCTAATCCAGTCTTCATTTTTTTTTTTCTTCCCTCTTCTGGCTACCTTCTTTTGCCTTCTGCAGGCACACAGCAAAGCTGAAAACCAGAGTGGTTTGTTTTGTGCTTAAAGTCTGAAGTTCGCATCGAGTTTTTTGTGAGTTTATTGACTGTGGGTACAGTCAAAGCACAGACTCAATTGCAAATGGCCTTCGTAGCCATCATTGTGGTTTTCCTGGATACAATTGAGCCAGTTCCTGCAATGTTTTGGCAGAAACCTGTTTTTGATAAGCCCTGCTCTGTCTAGAACCCCATGACAATTTCATTCCGCTAAAACTATCCTTTTCCACAGAGAAGCAACAGACAGCTTCCATCAAGCCCACAGTCTTTTCTCTTGGGAGGGTTGAAATGATGTGGCTGGTCATGCAGGAAATCCAGCCCACATAATGAAGTGCTCCCTCTTTTCCTACAGCAGGCTAATGCAAACAGCCAGCACCTGATGATGATGATGTGTGGGGAGATGTGTATCAGCCTGTGCTTCTGCCCACTCTCTGGTGGTGCTTGTCTTAGTCTTTGGGAGGGCTGGAGGTAGGCATTGCTACATGAGGCCCCACAGAACTGTCCCAAAATCTCATTTTTTTTGCATTTACTCCTACTGCAGTTGCAGAAGGTTTTCATGTCTTTATCAGTTGTGGTAGTAACACGCAAAGCTAGATTTTGCAAGAGAAAGGTGAAGTAGCAGGTGATTTCATCAGAAGCTGGTGTTGGGGATGTTGCTGTGGATGGTTTAGCAGGCAGGTGATGTATTGTGAAAATCACCTGCAAAGATCTTTCTCTGAGGTAAGGCTGTAACACTTGCCCATCCCTTAGCTTGGTGCAGATGAAGGATTGGAGAGTTTGCAGAGAAATGATGCAATTCTTGTACTGCTTATGATGTTTTTGCAAGGCTAAGAGCAAATAATCTTGAAATGAGCTGGCAGGTTTATGATTGGATTTTATGAGCTTTTACGATGTTTATAATCTGGCATTGAACTTGCAGTTTAAGAGGTGAAAGGTTTAAAGGAACGCAGTAGCAAAGGTGTAGTGCTGAATTTCTTCTGGGTGTAATTTTAACATACATCTTAAGATGCTTCCCTGATGTGGCTGGTTTGTTGAAGTATGGCCTATACAGTTCATAGTGAGTGTGTCTGAGTAAAATGGACTCCATCCATATCACATGTTCCACAGAGGGAAGAATTGAATGGAAAATGTGATTTTTGCCTTCTCTAAAGAAGGACATGGATTGGAGGCAGCTGCCTAGTGTGGTGTAACTGCCTAGGCCCCAAAATGCAACGTTTGCCGTTTCCATTTAAATCCCAGCCTCAGAAATACTGTACATTGTCCATGCCTGCTTCTTTTCTTTGTTGTTTTTCTGGTACCAGTAAAAATGTGAAGTCCTCCGCAGTCTTTAAACTGGAATTCTTAAATTATGGCCTTCCTCCATGGTACTTTAGGAGAAAATTAATACATTTTCTCCAAAAAAAAGAAGACTAGTCCTAGGAGTAGGACTACTCCTTTTCTTGTGATTCTGCGTCCGCTTCTTTTGATGGATGTGTGCTTCAGAGGTCCTGCCTGCAGATGTTTGCATACGTACAGCACAAGCCTGTTCTTACTTAACTATCTATTTCTGTTTTCCTGTGTTATTTTGTATTGCTCTGCGAGGCTCGGTGAGCAGCAGGTTTGCTGCTGGCTAGCTTTTTGAGGTTTCTCTTATGCACAGTACTGTATTTGTCTCGTGGTTCTTTGATTCGTAATGTTTTGCCTTTGATTGCTGCAGAAAGTATAAACAAGCCTGTCAGAAGCCTTGTTTAGCACGCAGATTCTGTGGGGGTGGCTGGCAGCCTCAGACCCTAAAATAGATCTAGGAATGAACTGAACGGCTTAAAACCCTGGGAATTTAATTTGATCTTTCTTGTTGCCTTAAATATTGGGACTGAATGAGAATTTCTCTAACAGAACAGAAGGTGAACATGTTGGTATGTGACAGTAATAGAAGAAGGGTCCAGACCTACTGTCATTGAGATGCTCTTCTGTAATGAGAGGCTGGGCTTGGCCATGGGTAGCGGCTTGTCTGCTGTAAGTCATCATACCTGGGGAGGGGAGTGCTATATTCTCTGACGTTACAGCATCCATGGGGATGGTTGTTCTGAAATGCTTCCCTGGATCCTGTTGTAGGATAGTCATTGTAGGAAAACCTAAAGCAGTCCCTCATGGTTTTAGCATCTGTTTTACGCTGGGTTTGTGAAAGAAGAAAGAAAGAGCTGCAAAATCACGCAGGGGTTCCTTTTTTCCCCTCTTCTTTTTCATATAGCACTGTGCAGTTAATAGTATCATAGTTGGAGTTTTCAGTTGTGGTGGTGAGAAGGTAACAATGATTTGGCTTCAACGTGCCACAACAGCTGCAGAATTCATTGGAAGTTAGAAGACTGTGAGTTGTAGCTGTGATGCCATTTACAGCTTTTATGGAGGAGCTCTTAAATTTGTGAAATGTGTTACTTTTTGAAGTGCATTTCATTTGTAATTTGAATTCTCTAAAATGCTGTCTGAGGGAAAAAAATAGCTTTGAAAATCCCCCTCTACCCTCTAAAAACACAGGGAACTCTTACCAGGCAGGGTATCAAGTCTTTTAAATTGAGTGATAGAACACATAGATGGATTTGTAAGTGCTAAAATGTCAATTAGTGCACTTAAAAGCTTAATGGTTGTCTTTGATGTACTTCTAATATCTCCAGTGAAGTTTGACTGTTGCCATTGATCAGGGAGTGGAAGAGGGATGAGGGGATTGAATGCCAACCTGAACAGGTCTCATGGAGCTTGCGAGTGGCACTTGTTTGCTGTGTAATATTTTGGAAGCCAGATGTATTTGATACTGAAGAGTGAGCTTGGAAAGTCTTAGACTGTAGGTGTGCACTGGTCATATAGCTTATCTTTGTGCAGAAAATTTACTGATATTACTACGCTGACCTAAAAATACATTTAAAGAAAAGTCTCCTCATAGGTGTCCTTTAATTGGCTTAGAAGCAAAGAGTATAGGTTTAATTTACATCTCCCAGCTTCAATGGATACTTCCCTCCTAGCTTTAAAGGATATTCTTCCAGTTGGGAATGTAAACAAGGACAAAATTATTCTAATAGAAACCTCCCTTTTTGGGTAGTACATCAAGTAAAATCAACATGTCACACTTTAAGTGCAATATCAGTGTGTCCATCCCAAGAGCCTGTGTCAATTCAACTGATTTGGTTCTCCATCAGGCTCAGTAAATTTGATTCAAGCACCAGTATCCTGAGGCTTCACAGCAGTAGGTTCAGCATATTTGACTGTCATTACCTCTCCCTGGGTTAAAAGATTGACCAGATTTTTTTTTCTTTAAATCTTATTTTTAAACCTGATGATTGCCTGAGATACAGACATCCTCTAGACTGACATGAAAGGGGAAGAAATCAAGTTAAACATTTCCAAACTAAGACAAGGGACTCCTTGCATCACCCAGACCTGCTTTGGGTAACATTTATGCAAACTTGCAGGTCCATCACAGTGCAAGTTACTTTGTGGGTAGAGTTTGCCACAGCCCAGCTTTGGCAATGCCATGCTCTTCACTGCTGGCCATGGTCCTCTTGCAGAACTTCTGTGGCAGAACTACTCAAGTAGGCATGAGCTGCTACAGTGCCATCAAAGTGAGTCAGGCGAGCCAAAATTTCCTCTTTGGCTCTTTTAAACCAGTGAAACTTGTTCATACTGGAAAGGTTTAAATGGGGGTGAGTACAGGGTCATCCAGCAGGGATATAGTGTCCTTCCAGATTTTCAAGGGGTCTTCCACTCACAGCCTCAAGCCTAGAAGGCATCATGTTCCTGGTGGGCACAGCTGTATTAAATAATGTATCTAAACTACATAGGCTTTGGTCTGGTGTACTTATTTGACTGAGTTCTGTGTTCGCAAATGCGCATTTTTGCTTACACACACACACATACACACATATATATACACACACACGCACACACACACTGCTCTGCTCCTAGAAAGCAGATAGATGAGCAGATCTTTTCCTGTGTCACTGTGACACTTTTCCTATGTCATAGGCAAGGCTTCAGCATCCAAGTAACACAGTCCTCGGAAAGAAATGGTGTAAACACTGACCTCCTATTGTAAGTGCGAGGATAGACACTAAACACATCTTCACAGTTAAACACAGTTCTTCAGCTTCTCTAAAATACTGATACCATTGACCAACCTTTCAGACACCATGAGACACCAAAAAATTGAATCTCTTTATATTCCCATCTAAATAGTGAAGGCAAATTTATAACACACCAGTTTTATTTTTCTCTCTTCCCTACTACCTATACACTATTATTTTGGCATGCAAAAATGGTTAGTATTTTTCAAGTTGAGGATCAGGCTTTCTGGTTGAGGGTGGAAAAAAAGTCTTAATATAATTAGCAATATGCAGCAGGATTGGATTAGCCATAGACATCTGTAGCAGGTCTTCTTAGCAGACATTTAAACTGAAGAAAATGCTTTTTATTGGACTGTATTCATATGACTGCATTCTGGAGCTCGAACACCTTTATAAAAATACAAACTGAATCAAAATGAAATTAATTGGAAAGAATATATTTGAATTTAATTATCTTGAGCTGCTGAAAACTCTTCGCATACAGGGTTTTATGTGTCTATCTGAAGTGTACTTGGTGGAGAGTTTTAATTAGAACTAGAGACAGAATAAAAATATTTGGAATGTGAAATTTATAAATGGCAGTGATTTTCAGCTAGGTGTGTAGACATTTTTTGGAGCTTGCTACCTTTCTTGCTTCTCTTTCCCCCCTCTTCTTAAGCTACTTTTATGTTCAAATTAATACCAGATTGTGAAAAAGAAAAAAAAATTTTGTGGCTCTTGGTCCTCTGCAGCGTGATCAGAGTTGTCAGATCTGCAGCTGCAGGAGATTTTTTTACCTTTGTGTGTTTAATGGCTCATAGTACTCTGTTCTTTGACGGTATTATTTAACCGTAAAAGCACAGGGCGGCGGATGGCACGGGACATGTGGCTGCCTTGACTACTGTCTCAGATGTCGGACATGCCAAGACTCAAAGAGCTGATTTGGCAGCTGCCCAGCAGATTTTTATAAAGGCTCAGTTGGTGGCCAGAAACCCAGGCTGTCAGAGTTGTGTTATGCAATAAATTGTTTTTCAGCAGAAGTTTCTAATCCAATTTCAGCTGTATTTTTTTTTTAAATCTATGAAATCAAAGATAAATATACATTATTTCATGGTGTTTCAGAGAAGTGAAGATGTGTCGTATAAACATCACCCATCAGGCTCGTTTGTTTGTTTTTCTTTTATGAAAGATTTAGGCCAGTTCACCAACATAGGAAATGATGCTTAAATTATTTTGGTTTCTGCCTGGGAGGCATGTATTTGTATACAGCATACCTTTTCAAAGATCATTCAGTGTACGTTTTAGGAGATGTTCCCTTCATTTGAAGAGAGCACCAGATAAGAACCTATTAACCACGTCAGAGCTTTTGCTCAGGCATAAATTGTCTACAAATGATGGTCAGACAGAATATTGTACCTTGTCAGGCTGTGACCTACCTGAATAATTGCAGGCCCTGCCTCTGTAACAGATGCCCTGCCACCCTTTTATATTTCCCTTTCAATTCTCTAAAGTACGTAATCCATTTTTCAAAAAGTGGGTGAGGTTCATCAGAACACAGTGAGGTATTTGGGGCTCACAGTAGTTACATTACAGCAAGATTGCTTTCATTTCATGAATACCATCTGTGATTCCGTCCGGTATCATGGTTTCAATGTTTCAATGCTGTGATGGGCTTGCATCCTCCAAGTGTGAGTTACTACTATGCAAAGAGACAATCACACTTTTTTCTCTGTCCCAACAGTAGTCACCATTTGGTCATGTGGTTAGGAATAAGGAAGCTGGTCTGGATGAAGACAGTAATTTTTCTTGTCTTAAAATGGGATTTTCACTCTTCTGATCAAACTGGTCAAATAGGCATGTAAGGGCTAATGTTGGCATTGAGTTTGGAGCAGGTGCATCCAATGTGGTGCCAGGTGAATTAAGCTGGTTATCAAAACCACTCCCTCAGTGTGAATAATTACCTTACACCTCCATACCTCTTTCTACCAGCATGCTACCACCCTCGGTTCTTGGCAGGTCCCAAAGCTCGGATGCCTTGGGTGCAAAATGATTGTTCAGATTCCTAGTCTGGCCTAAGGAAGTCATAGCTGTGGAATCAGTGCTATCAGTGAGATGGTTTGAGTTTGAAGTTGTACTACAGGTTGATAAATTAAGAAACTTTAGACCTGTCTTTACTCTGGATTTGTCTGGGCTTCACGTTTTTTTCTTTTTTATTTGGTGTTTATCTTGGCGGACCATTATGGGAAACAGTTGACAGCTTGTAAGCTTTCACTAGTTTCATACTGAGTAATAGTTTTCTAGAAGTGCAGAAACATCACCAATGCCTCTTAAGTTTATGTAAAAGAAACCATTAACACACAAACCAACTGTTGTTAATTATTTCATTATTAGGCTGAAGATAAATTTAGGAACTATTTTTTAGGCTGCAGTTCTGGGAATGACTTGTATTTGGAGATTTTGACTGTAACTCTTCTACCATAATGTATTTTTGCAAGAGCAGGTTGAAGCTCACTGAGCTTAAAAGTGCCCAAGGCCTTGAGTGACCCAAAAAACCGAGCGCTTCTCTCCCATGCTGCTCTTCAGAATTCATTTGAAAGGAGGAAATGCAGTCCCTGGTGCAGCAGAAGGCAGCGAAAAAGTGCAGACCCATAGGAGATTGCAGGGGATGAAAGCTGTAGACATGCTAAGGCAAGAAAAAGAGAGATTTTTGTTTTCTTCCACGTTTTCTTTGCCGTGATAACATTGGTTCTTTGAGTTGGGAGCTGTAATGTGAGTTCTTTGGGGAAGTTTTCTGGAAGTACAAGGGGAAAAAGTAGCTATAATTACCAGATAAACTTAAATGCTAAAACAGAGCCATTAATAAAGGAAATTTCCCCTTTCTTCATGTTAGTTAGCACATTTTTAAAACATGACCTATTTTCCTAAAGTAGATGGAACAGATTACATTTTCCAGAAGGCATGAGTCACTCCACTATAAAGTCTCCAAGCTGTATCAATCTTCATCAACTTAAGCCATTCATGAGGTTTTATTTTTTCTCACTGAATATAAGCAGTTTGTTTTAAATGAGAAACTGCTACATCCTCTCTGGATAGTTTAACTTGATTAAAAGGTTAAATATTAAATAAGTGTGAACTTAATTCTGAGAGAAGGGAGTGGAGGGACCTTGATAGTAAGCAAAAGACTACAAGGATAGTACTGTGGATATATATGAGTATAAGTAGTTTGCACCATGCTCTGTTTGGCTGTAAGAAGTCCAAGCAGTGTGATAACTGCCAGAAGGAGCCAAAAATCTTTATTTATGGAGCTTCAGTTGAATATATTACAGTCTGATTTCGAATTGTTACCCTGGAAGTTCAAACTATTGCTAGGAATTTGTGCCGAGAAGAGCTTCTGCTATCTGGTGGTGGAACAGCCCCCTGGATCCTGCAGGTTACTCATAGAGGGAGGTTACACCCGTGGGCCAGCAGTGGGCTTTCCCTCTGCCCTGTGCATTTGGCGTGGTGAGGAGCCTGACGGAACTTTGTGATACCATGGAGACCTCTGCTAACACAGCAGGGGAAGTACGTGTGTTCGTACAGCAGTAAGACACGGCACTTTCTCAGGAGGTTCTCATGTGCCATGCACATACCGCTAAATTAGGCTTTGTAAATGAGTAAGAGAATTGCTAATAAGTGCTAATCCCACTTAGCAGCAGTGTCTTGCCCAAGACTGCACGGAAGAATCTTTCTCAGCCTCTGAAGGTGAATCTGGGTTTTCCACCAATTCCTCTTTGGTCTGACTTTTAGAGAAAAACAGGTATGACTGTTTTCCATTGATAATATACAGCCAAAAGGCAAAAAATCTGTCGCAAGTCTTGAATCTAGTAAACAAACATTTCTATCTCTGTCCTTTAGCTGAAAAGTAATTTGTATGATCTATGAAAATGTGTTGTCTGTTTTTCATGCAAAAGACATTTTTTTATGTTGCTATAAATGCAGTAAAATCCACCCTTTGAAATAGTTCTCCTTCAAAATATCCTTGAGGAAAGGGTAGAAACTTGTGGTTTATTTTTCCCATTGCTTCAAAATGACCTTCTTACATCTACAGGGAAGACTCTCTGGGGGCTGTTGAACCATGAAAGCATGTTCATTTAGGGCATTGGGTGCCGCAGTGATTTTAACCAAGTGTTGGCTGCAGTGCTGGAAAAAGAAAAAAGAGAGAGCTTGTGTTTTTGTTGTTTTGCTTTTTGCAACCTAGCATGAAGAATGAGGTCAGGAGATGTGTGCCTGGGAAAGACCCAAAGAGAGAGCTGGAAGCATGCCAGCCTCACTGAGTCATAACACACATGCTTATAAGTATCTTTGTACCTTACAAAGTCCTGAGTTTTCAAATAAAACTATCACTGCTGTAAAAGTATTTACATAAAAATTAAAGCAAATAACATGGAGTGCTGCATGCATTCTCCCTTGTTCCAGCTTTGTTTTACCCTGTGAACTGTGACTCCTGTTCGCTAAAGGCAAGGCTGGGCCAGGCTGAAAAATGCTGTATCTGCAATGAATGAAGGGAGAAACTTGAGTCATGCTGCTGCTGCTGCTGCCCAAGGAGCTTAGCAGGTCTTATGATTTCAGGGTGACATTTCACTTGCCCAGGACGTGGTGTCAAGCCTGCCTTTTGCTTCTGCTTCTAAAAAATTACTATTTGATTATAATTTTGGAAATAGGATGGCTGTGAGCAGGCCACATGTGCACACCAGGCAGCTGGACTGCAGGGTACAAGCACCTAAGCTGTAGGCGAATGGTGAAAGGTACAGGTGATGGACATTTTGATTTCTTTGCAAATATATACACGTTATGTATCAATGTGTGTGTATATATGTATCATTATTGTTATATATTGATTAAACATGTATTATGGTCGCCGAAGTTAAGATGTAAATGTGCAATGTGTGGTTCCCTGGAATGGCATAACCAAGAAGGTGGCATGATTTTTCTTTTTTTTTTTTTTTTTAAATTTTAATTTAAAGGAAATGATGTGCTTATGTTTCTTAATTCTGCCCCAGAGTTTCCCTGGTTGTTTGTGTCTGTTAGTTTTATTCTAAGATAATCTTATTGTCATATTGGGAGGCAGAAATCATCTCAGCTAACCTGCACAGTGAAGGTTGTGAGCTTGTGGTGATGAACCAACAGTTTAAGATGTTATTCAGTCCTTTTTTGGATCTGAGTCAATAATGGACAATCCATTAGTTCCCCATAAGTCGTTTCAATGGCTAATTACTTGCGCAGTTGCAGAAATTGTTCTTTAATTCTGCCTTACATTTTTCTGAATCTAGTTCCAGCTGTTGGACGATATTATACTCCTCTCTGCCAGCCTTGAGAGCCATCTCTTAACAAATCTCTACTCTCTGGAAATACTTAAAGGCAGCAATTGAGTCAGTCCCTTTGAGCTTGGGTTGGGGGTGGGGGTGGCTTTAAGAAGTTACATAGATTAAATTCCTCAAGGCTTTCACTTGACCATATTTATTTCTAAGTGGTTTTGGGCGTGTGTGTGTTTTGCTAAAGTGAGATAACTCTTGCAGTTGGTGGTGATGTGAGTGCAGAGCAGGCACACGAGCACACAACAGCTCTCCCTCTGCTGGGGTGATGAGGCAGAGGTGATCTGACCCATGTAATTATGGTTAAATGTGTCAGGAGCTGGAGCTGTGGCTCAGCTGGGCTCTGAGTCAGCTGCTCTACAGCATTTGGCTGTTTTTGTGCCATAGGCTCCAGGGAAGATGTGCTTGGTGATTGTGAAACCTTTTTATTGCTCCTGAAATATGGAGCCATGTGAATTCGGATGTTGGCAGCAGCTTAGCCCCTTTTTTTGGTGACTTTGGATAGCACGTGGTGTTGGAGAACTTGAGGATGTTTTTTCAAGCTGGGTGGTGCGTGCAGGGGAAGCCCACAGCAGAGGGGTGCCCGCAGGTCAGCGGCTGCAGCCTGGACCTGGTGGGGGCTCCAGTGGGGAGAGACTCTCCATGTGCATTTCTAGAGGCAGCACTGCTGTCTCACGGGGCAGATGAAGCCAGTATGGTTCATCTGGAGTTTTACAGCTCCAGGAATTGAGTGTGGTGTGAAGTTGCTTAGGGGGTGCTGAGGTCTTACTTCCCACCTTCTGGGCCCCATATCTTGGCTGGTGGCACTAATGCCCAGGCAGCCCCCAGGCTGGTGGGACTGTGTCCTGCATGTTGCTGGCAGCAGGGAGACACCTTGGCTGCTGGAAAATTGGATATCCGGTTGCACGACATCCTTTTGCACCGAACATACTGCCTGGGGAGACCTAATGCATTGCCTGGGAGAGGGAGATGACTCCAGGCGCTTCACAGGAGGGTGGCCTAGACCGGAGGCTTCTGGTGTGCAGTGGTGAGTGCCTTCCCTTCCACGGGAGGGACTGCAGACAGCTGGTGCCAGGGCACAGGTCCTGTGCTCAGCAGATACCGATTTAAAGATCAGTCCTGTCAGCAGGTTTCGCCCTGTCACTGTTGAAGCAGCGAATGCTGCCATGTGCTCCGTGCAGTGAGACGTTGTGACAGACTGGATTTGATTTCTTTTGGGTTTAATTTTTTTTTTCTTTTTATTTTTTTTTTTTTTTATTTTCCTGGATTTTTATCAGGATAAAAATAAAATGGCCAGTGACATCAGGAATCGATGGGTGTTTTTGGGCAGCTTCCAGTACGAATGGCAGTGAAGGGAGTGAGTGGTGTCCACAGGCCGTAACATGGGCAGAGGCTGGGAGTGCTTATGACTGTTTCCTAAGTGAGCCTGACTCCCTTAAGGACTTAAGTAGTTCCCATGAAAACAGAAACGCATGATGTCCTATTGGGCCTTTGTTGGAGGGAATGTACATGAGGGAATCCTTGGGTAAGCTTTGTTAAAATTGGGCTGCAGCCCTCTCTGTTTAGTGTTGCTTCTGGTTAGGACTGAAGCTGCATTCGCAGCAAAATGGTAAGCCAGAGTTGTTTGTGTAAACCTTTGTTGACAAAATAACTGGATGTATTACTCCTTTTAAAATGCTTGCCAAGAGATTTTTTTGTCTTTTTTTGGTTGCTATGGGTGTTACGTTACAGAGTTTGATTTCTTGGCCCAGAGCTGCCTGTGCTCTAAAACTCTCTGGATATAGCTCAGCCTTCTTAAAAGTGTAGTAGCTTGTCCCTCGTGTGAAATGCACATCCTCCTGCCAAAATGCTGGCTGCTTTCACTGCACTCATTGTGTTGCTTTTTTTGTTGTTGGGTCTTGGTTGTGATTTTTGTTTTGTTTTGTTTGGGTTTTTTGGTTTTGTTTTTTTGTTTTGTTTTTTAACCCCTGCCAAGTAATTTGTCCTAGAATTTTTTTGGGAGGAAGGTGAGGGGTGGAAATGTTTTTGATCACAGTTCGGCCACTGAATGCCAATATGTCACTATAGAGGAGCAAAGAAAAAGCTATCACTGGTCACCCTAAACTATGCTTATTTTTTGGAAGTTGGTGGTGTCTGTCTTTCCTTTGGCACAGGAATGGTCTTAAGCTCTCCTGCCTCCTGGTGGGGACTGCTGATGGGGCTTGTGGAGTTCCCAGTGTGAGGTGACAGTGACAGTACGCTGTGGTACACTTACTACTTAAGGTCTGCCTAGAAATATTAATCTTTTGCTTTGGCAATGATGTAGCCCCTGAGGAATTGAAGGGCAAGAATGCTCAAATAGCGATTTCCAAAGACCCCAAGACAATTACAGGGCTTATGAAAATATGATGACTTACCTATGTCACTTACGTCTTTTTATCAATTTGCTGACTTAATTTATTTGAATGCTAAAGGCTTTAGGGAAATACTTTTCCAGGTAGTTAATCTTTTAACTAAAGTGAGTACTAAATTTGACATAGACTAGTATTCCTTTTGACAAATTAGCATTTTTCTCCTAAAAATAAACTAGAAAACTTATGCCCCATGAGCCAAATTCCACTTGGCTTTATGCTGCGATAAATTCAGAATAACTTCATTCTTATCAATATACAACTTCATTACAATGAAGTTGCAATTACACTGCAACTAATGCAAAACACTAAACCAGAAAGAAAAATAATCTGAGCCAAGAGACAGAAATGAAGGCGAAAATGGCAACAAGAGAAGTTGATTCACCAAACTTGCCTCTTCAATTTCTGCAACATTTATTTTAGTGTTTTGTTGGGTTTTTTTCTCTCCTCTTAATTACCTGGGAGAACACTTCTTGGCTGTGATAAATTTCTCCATGAGGGATTCATTATAAGGATTTTAACAATTAAGTTTTACCTCCTGCCTAACACCTGGTACATGCCTACTGCTGTTTGCAGAATAAAGGATTACAGGGACTAATGCTCTGATTTGATAATACTTATGTTTCTGTTCTCTGTTAGAGCTGATCAGATTTCATTTTCTTATTAAGTATTATTCTTTAGTTTTTCCTTTTTTTTTCCATCTAAATTAAAAATAATCTGTGTAGCCTTAGGCTTTGGGGGTTTATTTGGTTTTGTTTGATTTTTGTTTTGTTTCAGATGCATGTAACTAATGTCTCCTTTCTGTTTCCATCTCCTGTAGGATGACAGTGATGGGATTCCCTGGTCAGAGGAGAGGGTGGTGCGAAAGGTCCTTTATTTATCACTGAAGGAGTTCAAGAATGCACAGAAGCGGCAGCACAGCGATGGCATTAGCGGGAGCCTCAAGGCAGTGAACGGTGAGACACCTCTGTGATACTGCTGGAAGGACTCAGTCCTTCTTCAGTGCTGTAGCAGGGAAGCAGACCAGTGTACCATCTGGCATACACTGTGCCCTTTTGATCTGCACAGAGGAACTTGTTTCTGGAGTGCTTGAAATGCCTGGGTTGAAGAATCTGTGTGTTTTAGTTTCTGGCTAACTGATTTAGATGGGGATCAGTGTGGAAGGCAGGTGGGAGGACAGGGACAGGCTGCCAATCCAGAGAAAAGGAGCCCTTCTAGTCAGTCTGTTTCCTGCTGTGCTGAGCATGTCAAGCAGAGGAGTTAACCATTTAGAGCTGATTGGCTTCAGTTGCCTTGGGGAAGTACACTTGGACAGAATTTGCATACTGTCACTTAGATGTGAGAAACTGGCTTGCTAGCATCTATCTCTGGAGTGATCCAAGTCCACAGGTGAGTGAAGTAGCATAGGATCTACATACAGAGTTAAAGGGCTGAGAGGACACAAGTGCTGTGACATTGGACTCACCTAGTTTAGTAATTCACAAAGCAGTTGTTTAAAGGTATTAAAAAGACATGCAGACAAGCTTAGATGACAGGAGCTTGAGAGGAATTGAATTTTATTTCTTTAATGCTCTAGTCAGTTATTATCTGTTGCTTCCCCTTCCCTTAAAGCTTGCTTTAAAAAATCTGTGGTATCCTAAGAGGTGAATATAAAGTGTGTCTCTTTCAGATTCACTTGGACCCTTAATTGAAAAGGCTTTGTCATGCTGGCTTGAGCCTTGAAAGTGATGACTAGCAGGATTCAGATTTCTGGGCAGGCTTACAGTTTTCACTCACAAGAGCTTATTTGTTTCTTTATGGAGGTTTATGGCAGTTCCTTTTAGGCATGTGCGTAACTATACATGTGCTAATGCATTAAAGTAGCAGCTGGGTGCTTGCTTGGTAAGTTATTAATATTTATATGTAGCTTGTGTTGTTGATGTGGTGAGTCAGATTCCACTGAGTATTATTGCTGACAAGGCAAAAAATTAGGGGAATGGCTGGATAACTACAGGCAGCGTGATAAAGTCACTGTATTACATAAGAAATTGCAAACTCCTTAATGTGATTAAAGAAGACCTCAGACTTCTGAGTTCAGTAATAATATCAAATACTGATCTGATGGGAAGGGGCATCTAGGTTTAAGAGCAAGCCATTTATAAACTTGGAGGTGTACACAAAACAGCATTGGCTTTTTTCCTTCCAACACCTCTGCATCATTGATCTTCTGTCAAACACAATTTCTCTTGGAAAGTTTCTTATTCCATTGTGGGGATTTTGTTTAGTCAAAGGAAAAAAGTCCAAAGGCATGAAGCACTGCAATTGTGTGTTAGGAGGCTTTGATGATGTGCCAGGTTATGGGATGACTGAGATTTTCATGGTGTCTAGTTTCTCCAAAGGCAGCTTAGATAAAAAGTGAGTTGGCTGGGAATGCCGTGTCAATGCAGGTACCAGACATGGGGTATGCCACTGGCTTCCCCTAGCAGCAGCAGAGCTTACATCTTCAGAGCTTTTCTCCTTCACAGAAGTAGATGACCAGTTGTTTGAGGGATGGGTGTTTTTATTTGAGCCAGAATGATATTCCATGTTGCTCTTTCTGTTTGCTAAATGATTTTTTTAAAGTCCTGTCTTGGCATTGTTCTATTTCAACATCTCTGTCCAAAAGCATTTTTTTTAGCCATTGATATTTGGAAGAATGTTTCATTATGCAGAGAAAAATGAGCGAAAGGGAGGAGGATTGATATTGTGCAGTGACATCAAGAAAATCAATTTGAACATGCAATTTGTTCATTACATTTAAAAAAAATGTAGCCATATATTTTCAAATCCGTGGGTCTCTATGGACTGAGAAAAAAAGCAGGCCATCCTGAGCTGTTTTGAAAATACTCAGCTATTTTGAATTCAGGGAAATGTGTAGTATTTTAAGGATGAGTCTTAGATCCAAGATATCATACTATTGGAAAGGGGAAATGTTTCCTTGTATGTGTCCTTCGTTCAGCTTTAAGGCCACATCGTTTTTTTTCTTTTGCACGTTGCTCCAAAAGGTAGCATGCAGTTAAATATAGTTTTATGTGAGTGACCAATTTTTTATTCATTCATTTATGTGACTGTTGAAAATCAAATAGGTCACCTTTCAGTACCTGGCAAATGTACCATTTTCAACAGTGGAAAGGAAAGGTGTGGGGGGGATTCAGGCTCTCCGAATTCCCTGCTCTGTGTATATGGATTGGTCTCGTGTGCTTCTAGTAGCTGAGGAGACTGCAAACAGCTGGGTAGGAGGATTTCATCTTTGTGCCACCATCTGTAATGCAGAGAGACTTTCTCTGGTCTAGTTTTAAAACTGCCATTCCTTACCTTTACTTATTCATAGACTTGCAGTCTGTACTTTGTTTTAGTAGAAAGTATTTATTTGTAACAATAGAGGATGGTAAAAAGTACACCAGCTCCTTTCAACTTATGTCTTTAAGAAGTTTTTATTCATTTAGAGTGGCTGAAATTTGATCAACATGCTACAAAAGTTCCTTTGCCCGTGTTTGTGAAGCTGCAGCTAAACTTGTATGAAAATGATTGTCAATTGTATTTCATGTGATGAGTTCAGTAGTATCATTAATGATTTGGTAGCTCGAATAATGGTGCCTCTTTGATTGATAGTGTGAAAAGCAAATTAATTTTAAATGTGGAAGATGAACCTATTAACAGAAGTCTTTTCTGTATTAAAGTTTCTGCAAGCTCTGATGTGCCAGTGATGGCGCAGAGACAATTAACTTCTGTGCCTCTGAATAACAAAATTTAAATTTAAAATAAATAAAATTGAAATTACTTCTGGCAATTTTATGTATGATAGTACCTTAGCTGTCTCTGTCTCACTACTAAATCTGCTTGTTTTCCTGAAAATAACCCTGCCATTTTCAATGTGGATCTGAAACCTTGTTACTTAAGTGGTTCTGATTAAAGAGAAAGGTGAGTGGGTATATTTTGGTTGCCATATTAGTGGTTATATTGCATACGTGTTTATGTTGACTCTGGATATCTGCAGAGTATAGATCAACACCCTATGGTATGGCTTTGTTTCCTGCATGTTCCTCTTCAGCCCTTGGGAATATAAAATTTGAAGGAGGTGCTTGTCCTGGTTGTCAAGAAACTCTCAGCAGCCCTAAAAGGGATACTGGAACTCTGATTATGGAAACAAGGTCATGCACTGGAAAAACCCAGTGGGACTTCTTTAGTGATTTTGATTACTGCTGCCTGTCATTTGCGTTAGGATTTTAAGAATAGGGATTGGTGCTCAGAATAGTGATACCAATTTTCAGAGGTCCTCATCTAAAAGGAGAACTAAATCCTTTGGGAAATTGTTTTCTTCTTGTGCAGCTTAAAATGTGAGATAGGGCTATAAAAATGGCAATGAAAGATGTAATAATGGCTTGCAGATGTAATAATTCTGTTGGTGAGAGTAAGTCCAGTACCCTCAAAAGACTATATCATAAAGCAAACTTTTATGACCTAAGATTTTAAGTTCTGTTTTTCAAAACTTGCAATAAAGAAATCTGTGATGCAGAAGTGCATTTCTTGAATGGAAAAAGTGACAAAGTTTCCTTATTTGTTTAAGATGGTTAGTTAACCTACAGAGATGACAAACCTGACATTAGAATTATTCAAGCAGATAGCTTTTCACCAGCTAAGCTTTGTCCTAGAAGAGTGTCATGGCAGTTTCCAAACGTGTCATCTAGGTTAAGCTCACAGCAGGTGTAATCTATTTGGGAAATCAAATGTATGTGAGGGAAAGCTGTGGTTCAAGGCAGAAGTTGAAGTCTTGTTCATTAAGTAAATAAAGAGATGAGTAAAAAAGAAGTAATTTTACTATTCTGAGAGATTTTGCCTTACACTTAAGGTTGTTAAAAGGACTTACTTATTTTATGTATGTTCTTTAAATGGAGTGGGAGCTATTTCAGCATGTGGGTGGAGGTGGTGGTTGGACCATAAAGTCTCTGGTGCCCCTTTGTCCCATCAGAGAATCATTTTGGTTAGAAAAGACTTCCAGCCTTTATCTGATCACTACCTTGTTAACTAGACCACGGCAGTAAGTATTACGTCCAGTTTTTTCTTGAACACCTCCAGGGATGGGGGACCGCACCATTTGGTACTGGTCTGCTTCTGCCCTCCACCATTCCCACACGAAAGTGCACATGACTTTTGTTGGAGAATTGTTTTTTCCACAAATGATACAACTCCACACTGAGAGGCAGGAGTTTTTGAGACAGTTCTTGGTGGGACTGTGGTGCCAGACACAGTGGCAGCACCAACCTCTGATTCCTGGGTTCTGCCTATCTCTTGGCTTCCACACTGGCTGTTCAAACCAGCTGGGGCAGGCAGCAGTGCGGTCTGAAAATAGCTCTTTTTGTCACTGATGCATGCATTTTCAAATGTTTTCTGCTCACTGCATGAGGGGGTTCTGTCCATGCTCCCCAGTGAGCCATCTTGAAAGGAAGGTGCCCAGTGATAGGGTGGCATGGGACTGTCTTCATCTGACTTCAAATTGTTGGTGAAACCTCTTTTCCCTGGCCGTGTAGATGCTACTCCAGGCGTGGCATGAAAATCACAGCAGATGTGGTAGAAATGCCTAAACACTGCTAAGCCGGGTGCTTCAGCTCAGTGCCATGTATTATCTGCCAAAAGCTAACTAAGAGAGGATGGCAGCAGCTGCCAGCTGGGCAGCCATGTCTTCCCTTAGACGACGTCTCTTCCCTTCTGACTCCTGCAGATGAAAACACGGCAACCCTTAGGGAAGTGCTGTTGTTTCAGCTGCGCCTCTGTGTGCCCAGAGCGGTGTGGGTCTCCTTCCCTGGCTGGGTCGCTACTCAGCCTTCAATTTTGAACAAGAAAACAGCCCTCTTCATTCACTGTGATGGTTCAGATACACTGATAACTTCATCTCTCTTATTTCTGAAGGCTGCAATTAAGTACTGCAAGAAGGTTTTATGCTAACATTTGTCTAGGGAGCTTTTCACTCCATCAGTGACGTGAGATTGCATTTGTTGACAGTGGGTAATGTCTGTCTGTCTCCTAAGCTTTAGTAGAAGATTGTAACTGTGCCAAGGACCCTTGTCTGTAAGTGGATTTAAAAAATGCATTTACAGAAACAGAAATACCTCCTTCAACTTTGCAGTATTTTCCCTTTACATTCAGAGTAAACAGCCTTTTTGGCTAGTTTTAAACTGTGATTAAATATAGATGTTTTCAGCTAAAAGGTTCAGAAAATAAGCATTTGAGCAAATTTGTCATGGCACTCAGCATCACTTTCACTTTGTGCTTGCTGTCAAGTGAATTTAAAGATTAACAAATAAATAAAAGGATGTTCGAGTTGGGCTTCATTGAAAATTTCTAAATCGCTTCTCCTTTCTTTGTTTTCTAGAATAGAATTAATTTTGAGCCTACCAGAGACTTGGTTGACATTGGCTGATACAGGTTCTTCTTTGCCTTTTCCATCATCACCATTTATAAAAATTTTGCAGGCCAAATTATGCCCTCAGTAATGTCAACCAGATTTGATTATGTCCATCCAAATTGTGCTCCTGTCTTAATAAAATTTCAGTGTTTAGCAAGACTGATAGAAAATTTTCCTTCACGGGACACCCATATTCCTTTTCCTTTCACATGTAACGGGGATGGATGTTTCTTTAACCTGTGAAAGAGAAATGGTATAATTAATTTTCTTAAAGCTTATTTCATGACCATCTAAAAAGAGCTTTTGTTGCTCCTGAGTGCATTTCTAGGCAAACAGATTCTGAAAGTAATCTTGCCTCCTTGCATATTGCTAATCATAGGTAATAGAAAATGAAAATGGCAGTGAAGAGTCCAAAGAGGCATGTGCATTATCTGTAGCAGTTTGAGTTATTGTAGGCCTAAAATAAATAAATTGAGGAAAGGTGGGAAAGAGTTCAGCAGTAGTTGATGGATCTGGCCCCCATCCTTTCACCTCGTGCCTTTTGCTGGCTCTGCCATTTTTCTGCCCATGGAGTTCAGCCAGTCCAGAGTACTAATGTGGCAGAAAACTCGCCCAGAAAAAGAAATAATTTTAAAAATAAGTAATTTTTTTCTAGTTTAATGAACTACACATGTTCGTGAAGAGGTTAGGTAAGCACCATCTGCTCATTTGGTGGAAATGGGGGAGCAGAGTACCTTGACTGAAAGCTGGAGGATGAGAATATCAGACTCCTCATCCCTTTTGATAGTAGCAAGCTGCTTGACTTGGTACATTCATCTTGTCTAACCACAGCCTTAAGATTGGCGCAGTCATCTCATCTGACCACAACCTCAGATACTAGAAGGGACAACAGTTGCCAGGAATATTAGCAAAAAAAAAATTCAGCTTAAAAGTTCATTGAAAAGTGCTGCACAAGTGTAGGTGTTAGGTTTATGTTTCTCTTAAAACCAAACAAAACAAAAATCAACCCATTGCCAGCTATTTTAGGGAAGTAATTGTCCCCCTCTACTCTGCTCCTGCACTGCTGCAGCCTCAGCTCAAGTCCTGTGTGCAGCTTTGCATACCACAATATAAGAAATATATGAAGTTGTTAGGGATTCCAAGGGAAGACAACCAAGATGGTGAAGGCCCTTGAGGGGAAGCTGTATGAGGAGCAGCTGAGGTCACTTGGTCTGTTCAGCCTGGAAAAGGGGAGACTGAGGGGAGACCTCATCGCGGTCTGTGACTTCCTCGTGAGGGGAAGAGCAGGAGCAGACACTGATTGATCTCTTCCCTCTGGTGACCAGTGACAGGATACAAGGGAATGGCCTGAAGATGTGTCAGGGAAGGTTTAGGCTGAATATTTGAAAAAGGTTTTTGACCAGAGGGTGGTTGGGGACTGGAACAGGCTCCCAGGGAAGTGATCGTAGCACCAAGACTGAGAGAGTTTGAGAAGCATTTGGACAGTACTCCCAGGAATGGTGCAACTTTTGGGGATGGTGCTGTGCAGGGCTGAGAGTTGGACTCGATGATCCTTGTGGGTCCCTTAGAATCGTAGAATATCCTGAGTTCAATCAGCCATCTCCAGCACCCCCAAAACCCCACAAACACATGCACCAAGAAAGCCCCACCCAAACGAAAAAAAAACCTCCAAACTAACCACTTACATAGTGGTGAAATGTGTTGTATTGGCTCTCCATGATACAAAACTTGACCTTAACATCAACAGAGAAAACAATTTTGTTTTCCTTGACTCAGGGTAATTCTGCATAGCTGCCTTGGGTTTGCTTTCTGTATCAGCAGTCAGGAGAGCACCCTTGAGTGTGGACAGGGAAACTGTTTAATTCTCTCTTTATCAGCCATAAAGTCACCAGCCTAAATTTGCACCATGGCCTATTTTGGCTGATATTTATAACCAAAAGAGCGGTGGTGGTTTTACATCACAGGATTGCCAGCTGTCAAAAATTGTACCTTTTGTCAGTTCTAGTTTGCCTATTTTAGAAATGAGAGTAAGACATACCACTGAATCTGTCATTAAAATAGCGTACTCCATTTTATTAAGAAAATAGGAATGTAATGGGAAATAAAATGAGTATTACAAGTAAGTGCAAAGAGAAGTTTCACTCATACACACAGATTATGTAGTGCAGTTAACTGTAGTCCTTCCTAGGGAACTGTATTTTCTGAAACTGTCTCTGCTTGGCTTTGAATAAGGCCTTTGCTAATTATTTTTACACTACAGATTCGAGCTTTTCGTGCAAGGCTACATTTGTGGAGTGCTTTCAGGGTATTAGAGAGAATATGTTTTCAGCCTTCAAGGGGCTGTCTTGGGTCCTAGAACCTCCACAGCAGTTTTTATTTGATGTGGGAGTGTTTTAGAAATGACTTTCTGTTTTAAAGAGTTTGAGAACTATTTGCTCCAGCAGGACATTTCTAAGGCCATTAGGCTGTGTTTAATTAGAGCAGGTGTCGTGTGTGCTGTAAGCCCTATTGTGTCAACCCCAGCAGTAAAGTGGTTTTAGAAGAAAAAACAGAGATTTCTGTAACTGCTGATGGGCACAGTAGCCAATTCAGCAAGTTGCCTGACATGGCTGCCAGTGTACCATACTCTTCACCTCAAATGCCCTACTGTGTTCAGAGGCCTTGACTTGTTAAGAATGTGGGATGCCAATCAAAATGGGTTTAGAGATCCTTGTAGTGATGTGGAGTAAACTGAAAGTGCCAGTAGATTGATGTCACATTATTTTAAGTGTCGTTGATCCACATCTGAATGTAGAAATTCTAATGTGAAAAGCCAAAAAATCAGTCCCCTTTTTAGAGCAATGAAACTCTTCAGGAATTAGTCACATTCATTTCATGGCTCATAACAGCCTGGGAGATTGGTCTGTGCTCTGGGTGCATTCCTCCACATTTCGGTTTGGTTTAATTTGAATCTTTTTTATTTAAAATCTGCAAGTAGCCGTTCTGAAATAACTGCTCTCTTTAAGTAACTGATGATGATGATGAGAGGTTCATCACATAGCAGATATCTTCCAGAGCTTGTGAGTGAATGTCTTCCAAAAATAAATATAGCCTAATACATATACTGTTAAGTTGTAGCACATTGCTTTCCATAGTAATAAATGTGCCTGCATTTTTAAATCTTTGTGTGTATGTGTGTGTCTGACTAGCACAGATTTATTACGAGCAGTTAAGGTGGTGTTGTATTCAGAATTAGTTGAATACATATTTTCAATAACATGCCTTTGATGCCCTTTGTTTCCCAATTTAAATGAATTTAATACTGAGGGAGTTCTTGTTCGAGTCGAAGGTATAGATACAGAAGCCTCGGGCTTAGGGCAACAAAGGGTAACAATGGCAAGCTTAACTCCAAAGTGCTTTTTCTGGTATATGCGAAGGAATTTCCATCTCTAAGTGCTAAAGACGGCTGAATTTCTACCCATATCCATCCTGTTTTCTCCCCTTATGAGACTGTTAGTGAGCATTTCAATCATAGTCAGGACTGTGTGATGTTTCAGATCTGTCCAGTAAGAGGCTAACTCATTCCAGATAAGCCCTGAACAGACAACATGCATTTTTTACTTTGCTCAGAATTTCCTGTGCTTTGTTCTGCATCTCTTTATGAAAGACTACGTTATCTTTGAAAGCCTTCATCTTATTTTCTTTATTCAAGCTATATGCTAAAATGGAAAAAAGGGAAGAGCTGGAAGGAACCCAGCTGGAGCAATCTGCCAAAGATCCCACAGAGGGATGGAGCTGGCAAACTCCTGAAACCTCATCAGCTGACCTCTGGTACAATTTGGGAAGCCAGGAGATAAGCCACTTTTCCTGCTAAAGGTTTGGCAGCCTCAGCCCGCCATTCCGAGTAATGCCTAAAGACCGCACCAGAATTTAATTGCATTTTTCTCCTCCTCCTTTCATCCCTCACTCAGCTTCAGTAGTGGTTGACCTCAAAAATATTTCAGTTCAGCCTCTTCTTAGTCTTTGTGTGTGTGTGCATATGTGCAAACAGACATGTTAGAGCTAAATCGCATCTTGACATGCTCTCTTCCAGCCAGGTTGTCTCAAAAGCAGGTTCTCCCTAAAATATCTCCCTCAGACAGTAGTTGTTGTCTCTGGTGCTGTGAAAGGTGAAAGTGTCCCGTGGCCAACTGTTTTTAAAGACGCTCTGCAAGCAACCCAGTGTTTTTAAGTTACACTTCTCGTGTATGTGGATGGATTGAAAGAAGCTTAAAAGTGATGAAAATGGCACAGAAAGAGTACAGTTTATTCCTTTCTTCACAACATGGGAAATTTCTTTCTGTTCAGGGTGGAAATGCTGTCACGATGTTAGCAAGAGGGTGCAGTGATATGTGTGTCTTTTCATATCTATGTATTTTCTCATTGAGAAAAAGCATCTGGGTTGTACTGCCACATGCACATACAGATGTACTGGATAGAGGTGGCTGAAGAGGAATTTCATCCCCTTTTGTTTTTTCCTGACCCCTGCTCCCTTGCTGGGATGTTGAGATCTTGTTTCAGAGCCTCAAGCTCTCTCTCAGTCTGTGGCTCCATATGCCAGAAGGAAGCTGTAAGATTGTATGCAGGCACAAACCTGAGGCTTGGTACAGGAGTGGGCTGGGGCTGGGGAGAGGCATATTCCTGTTACAGAGTCTGCACGCAGGACTTAATTTCTCTTCCCTCCTCTTGGTCTCTGTGGTCGGTCTGTCTGTCTAGAAACATGCTGTTTCTCTTCCAAGGAGAAGACACCTAAGTTTTCTCTTTAATGTGACAATCTGTTTGATGGGGCAGTAGACAAATAAGTCTGTTTTGCCAAGATAATAAAATCTGGTGCTTTCTAGAGTAGTTATTCTGCCTCTTTGCATCTTGGGAGGTCAGCAGCAATTACCTTCAGGTAGAAGTCATGAATAAGGGATTGAAGTTACACGAATGTGGCTTGAATTCCAAATCTTCTTGAAACATGGGTTTTTGCTGCTCTTCTCCCCCTCCCCAAAATCAATTGAAGATGGCCTTTTGTGCAACAATGAGGTCTGTGGTTAGGGACTAGTTGTCAAGATTTATTTAGATGGAAACCTGTCCCAGAAGCATTACCTCATCTCATTGTCCTGCAGGGATGAACTTCAAATGACAGTTTAAATTTGCCTGGAACTGACCTTCTCTAATTGAAATGAACAAGGCTGTCTTATCTAAGTAGATAAACACAGCTCATTTGCAATTGTAGATTTAAATGCACTCTTTCATAGATTACCTTGGAACAGTATGGCGCTGTCCTTGAATATTTAAAGTCTCATTAACAAGAGACCAGAATTGAAGAGTAAAGTTCTTTTTGAAAAAGAGGTTTTTGAGCTGCAAAGTGACGCTGATCTCTGCTAGGCTGGAGGAAGACGGTTTGGTACAAAGTCCCCTTTATGCCAGCATGGAAGGCGCTCCAGTAAAACTGGCATGCGAAGTCATGAAGGTTGATTAACATCCACAGCATTACACAGGGTTGTATACATGTACTCTGCTCATAAAGTAGAATAAATGGGCCGTTAGTTAAGGCATTGCTTAGCACAGAAAACCACCTTTCTGTTGTGGATCTAGGCTTCTGCCATTAACAGCCTGGAAAGCAGACTTTTTAGAAATAGTTGACTGATTAGAAAAATGAGTTTAAAAACTTCCTGCAAACTTGAATATTGGGGTGTATGGGAAAAGTTTTGCAAACTTTCAGATTGTCTGGCGTAACTGGATGTTGAGATAGTGCTGGATTGCCATCTGGCTGGATCAAAATTATAACTGCTCAGTTATTTTCTATTTAAAGCCTCTCAAATAATTTCGGACTCACTGGGGATAGTCTTAGGGAAAACTAGATTTGCAGGGAAACTTAGAAAGGGACAGACTCTTGTGAGAAAGAGTCTGCCCTTCAGTCTGCGCTTTCCTACTTCCATGAGAGATTCTGCCATGACAGATAAAGGACTCAGAAATCTTACCATTGTTTTAGGAAAACAACTTTCAGGGTTTTTTTCATGGCTGATGTCCTTCCTGACCTTTGTTGACTAAGTAGTTCTTCAGGCAGCAGGAATGAGAATAGACTGAAGGAGGAGATGGTGTTTTCCATGCTGTCTGTTTCCCTTTACTCAGGTTGAAAGCAATGGAAAAGTACTGGTTTGGTGTCTTCCTGTCACAGGAAGTCTTCAGTTCCTTAAAGTACCAGGGACAAGTGGAGGGATCTCACTGAGCTTTTGGTTGGGGTGTCTGTTTGCTCTAAAGTTGAATGCAGTTCTGCAGCTCAAAGGAAGAAGTTTTTAGCCCCAAGGTTTGGGAGCGGGTAGTAGAGGCAATTTTGGCAGGATTTGGGGAATTTTTGCAGTATGAGGAGGAAGGTGCCCTCTGTAAGGGGCAGATTTTGTCCTGATGTGGCTTTTTAAGATTATTTAGAGGGTAGCACTACTTACATAGGTCCTGCTCTAAAACCTGCTGGGGACATGCCAAATGAAAATAGGACTTGAGTGGAATTAATTTGGTAAGGTGTAAGAAACTACTGTTTTGAGGAAGAACTGGGGTATGGCCCTTCTGATTTGACGCCTTAACACATCTGAGCTCATCTGAGAACTTAAAGAAATCCGCTCTCTTAGTCAGAAACTACAGTGAAGAACAAAGGGAAAGTTGCTGGAACCTCGTGGATTGCAGGAGTTTCCCACAGAAACTCCTCTCAAAATTTTTTTTTGTTTTGCCTCTCAAAATTCGCTACAGTACGATCAATGTTTAAGTCTACACTTAAGTTTAAGTTGCAGCTTTGCTGTACTTACTAACCAGCTATGTGCAGCACATGTTGCTGGACACGTTTGTGCCGTCTCTAAAAACAGAGCATCCAAAACCTGCGTAGGTCCCTCAAACACTGATGCATGGCTTCCTTCAGAATTACGGAGAAACTCTTCCTGGTCCAAATCTAGCAGTGTCTGCTGCTGGTGCCTGTCATGAGAGATATTCCTATTTATACTCCTTGCTCTCTGTGAAATGTAGGTCAGGATTTTTAGCTTGTGGTTGCTCATAGGGCAAATAATTTTCAGATACTTCCATGTTAATACCGGACAATTAGGAGTACTCCCTCTCTGTTTATCTGAGTTCTTCATCTTTTGTTGACAACCGTTTTCTTCCCTTTTAAATGGAAGAAGGAAAAGGTATTTTGCTGTTTCTCAGTGTACTTTTCCTCCACAGCTACTTGTGTTTTTTATTCTGTCTTTGTCCTCTTATTTTCTGGGCTTCCTTTGAAGTGTGAGGGTCTGTTCCCATGCCATGCAGTGCCATGCCGTGCCGGCAACTCCAGGCTGCTTGCTGCAGGCTCAGTGTTACAGCCATGGAGATTTCTTTTTTTCTTTTCCCTCACCCCAACTCCTGGGCCATCCAGCGTAATGTGAGAACAGATTGGCCTTAGTATTTGGAGAAAAGATCTATAATAAGTACTGGGGACATGCTGGTAAAAAGCATCAGCATGGTATACCAGCTCTGTTGGAGTAGTGACTGTACATTAATTCTCTAACTTATAATTAGCTATATTAAATTCCAATTTTCTGAAAGGAACTATTATCAAATAACACTCTGTTTGAAATCTCAAAGAAACATAAGGAATGAAAGCATAGTCCTCTTATGCTTTCATCTTTCAGAAGCAATCCCTATCTCAACATCTTGACCTACATTTTCTTTTTACCATCTCCAAGAAACATTGTGTGGATTTAATGTCTCAGAAGGGAGGTAAGGTTTTTTTTTTTAATGTGTGTGTATGTGTTGACATACAAAGTTTGGGAACAACAATGAGGCCTTCATATCCCCGATGATTTTTTTTTTTTTTAAAGCCTTTTTTAAAGGCTTGGAAGTATTTTCCATAGTATCTCTGAGGCACATTTTAGTTTCAGAAAGCAATTAAATGTAGAAAGTCCAAGCTATTATTTTATGGTCCACTTATATAAATCTTGCTTCTGCCAAAGCCTTTCCTGATTCTGCATAGCAGTAGAAAAAAATTTGGGCTTTCATTCCTTCTGGCATCCTACTCTCCATTTGCATCTAGTTGTACATTTTCTTTTTATGATTAAACAGGATGGTTTTTATGTTTGTTTGTTTGTTTTGTGGGGGATGGTATGTTTAAAATACTGAGTTTGTTCCCGTTGGTTCTTGCCCTTACTGTGTAGCTGTTTGGTGTTACTAATGAAGTAGTTTTATATGGGAGGCTTTAACCTGGGTGGCCTGAACATGCACAGAAGCAAAGGCTGTCAGTGCTGCTTTCCCATTAGATGGGTCCATCTTTGCCTGTTCAAAAGATATTTCCAATACTCACGGTGTGCTCAGTGCCATCCTCTCTGCTTCATCCCACCGCATGGGGTTAGGTCCTGTCTTCTCCAATTGCAGGATGAATGTTGCCATAGCCTTGCCCCCTGTGGGAACAGGGAGAATGCTTATGCCTTTTTTTCAGTGAGGTTTTTCTTGGTTTTTTTTGCAAAGGGCTGGTGTGTGTGGGGGTGTGTGTGCGCGCCTGTTATCACTCTGAACATATTAAAGTGCTAAATGCTTGCTTAATGTTAACACTATTTAATAGTCCTTGCAGCTTGAGAAACATTGTAGGGTAGGAAAATTCTAATTCCAGGAAGACTTTGTTTGAACTGTTTCAGTTTATTATGTCTCTAGCTTTTTATTCACAGGGTGCTGTGAATGTACAGAGGGATTCCATTTGTCTTTTTTTTCCCTCCTCCAGTATTGTCACATCATATTGAAACAGAGTTAGGCAGTGTTTTGACTATCAATAATGCACTTTTGGCCCTAGATCAAGGAATTTTTTTTTTTAATTGTAGTGATACAATGGTGAACTTCAGCATACTTACAGCCTCTTGGGTATATTTTGAAAGCTCATTTACCTCTTTAACATATATTTCTATGCTGTTCCATTGCATGTACCTCCCACAACCTCACTCCCATTTTTCTGATGCTGTACTTAAAACAAGAAATATGCTAATGGGTGCTAGCCTTCAATTACACCAATGCATGAAAGGAACATTCTGTGTAATGAGTTCTTGGTTGGGGAGGAGGAAACAGTATTCTTAAAAAATTGCAAGATAGTGCTTTATCTCCTTTGCTTATTTGGAAAGATAAAATCGTTAAATGCACATCAGTGTATCGTCTTGACCGTATAAATGTGTGTTGATGGTTGTTCCAAGGTTTCTATTAAGTCAGGAAGCGGCTAATGCTGTTTCACTTCCTCTTCTGATGCCCTGAAACATGAGCAAAAAAGCTGTTTAATAGCAGCAGAATGTTTCATGGTGGTGGAATTTAACTCCTCTGGGGGCTGGTTTGTCGGGAAGTCTCCTTAACATTTCAGAAGCCTTTTCTCCAGCATCAGGTTTTCAAGTGGCTGCCCCCCTACCCCAGGTCTCATCTCTTCCCCCTGTGGTTTGCCTGTAGAGCTCACAAAAGGGAGGTGAAAGTAAGGTTAAGCTGCTGGTCTCAAGAGCTGGAAATAGAGATGGAAATTGCTTGGCTCGTGAGGAGCGTTTCCTTAAAGGCTGTTACAGCACTGGCGTTCCCTGTGCTGATGCTTCAGAGATCTGCGTTAATGCTGGCAAGAATCAATTGCTGTCCCGCAATTAAAATGGGAATGGTCTCCATGTGCAGTCTGTCAGGTGGCCGAAGTTGGCATTATCCGATGCCTTTAACGGTGCATCGCGCTTGCTTTGGCCTGTGCTCCATTCCTGCCGTGAGATCCTCGGAGCTCAGCTGACGGCTGAGCATAGGATCCTCCTGCTTGATCCCCTCACCTGCTCTCTGGTCACTGCAGTGCTGAATCTGATCTGAGAGGGATTTCTCCTAAGTGTTTTCCAGCTACAGATTTATTTCCTGGCGTGTACTTTTCCATTGCACGTTCCCAGCAGGTAGGTGGCTGCGGTGCATCAGAGAGATGTCCGCCAAGCTCTGCCGCTGCTGTCAGCGTCGCATAGGAATGGGCTGGAATCCCTACCTTAGGTAAAGGCTTAGTTCTCAAATAGAGGTGAAATGTCATCGCTGACGTGCGCACCCATAGCAGAACAATTTGTTCATTTGTGTCAGGCTTTCATATTGCACTTGTGCTTTCAGTTTGCTGCGGTTGGTCTCAATGTTCTACTGCCACGAGCCTCCTCTCCTCTGACAATAACTCTGCAAACAGATTACAGGGGACTGAGTGCAACAGCAGAGCAGTTCTTCATCCCGAGCATGGAGTGTACTCCTCCGACCTTTAATTTTAAAAAGTGAGAAAATGATGCTACTCACTTACCTGCCCCTACAAGAAAAAAAAAAGGAAAAAAAAATTCCCTTCCCCTGAGAAGAGAAAAATACAGATATACAACAGATTTCACAGTAAGATTGGTGGATTTTTAAATTTGTATTTTTTTAAAGCATCCTGGTTTTACAAATATGAATGAAATAGATTAATTTACTGTATGGTAAAAAAAAAATCTTTCTATGACTACATTGCTGTTTCCTGTATTAGAACCGTGTCAAGTGTTTTAAAGAATATATTTTTATAATCAATTTAGCAAGCTAGGTGAGAAACCAGTGACAAGGAGGAAGGCATCCTAAAAGATCAAAGGCTGAGTTTTTGGGAGCTTTCCAGGTGGTTGAATTTTCATGTTGGTTTACAATACATTGTAGATACTTTCTGTGAAGGAAAAGAAATAAATACTGGGTAGATGGTACCAAGGGGAAGAGTTCTCCACAAGGAAAAACAGCTCTGGTTTTCCCCTGGAGAGAACTCCCTTTCCCTATTAGCGACGAGGCACTGAGCATCATGGATGACATTTAGGGTTACAGACAAAAGCCTTTGAAACCAACAGCTTAACAAAAATGTTTGAGAATTGATCAGGCAGCTTTCTCCCCCTGCCTCTTTCTGGGATGTCACAGGACCTTATGCTGGCCTGGTTGTCAAGTCTGTGTTAAGGCTCTGAACAGACATGTGAGCACTTAGGCTGGCAGGGAATTTGAGATCTGGCTGCAGGCAGTGCCGATGCATCCCTGGCGCTGAGGGAGGCAGCCTGCCTCCCTGCCTGCAGTCCAACCAGACTGACCTGGCCTCCTGCACCCAGGGGAGGGCTGTCTGGCATGGTGCTGAAGAGGGTAGGATGTTATGTTAGAAGTGTCTGTGACCTATTTTTTTTTAAAGTCAGTGGACAGTTAATTGCTGTAAACTGAGAGATTGTAATTCGAGTGCTTAGTAGAATGAGGTGACATGCCAAAAGAAAAAAATATCTTTGTCAGCAAAAGAGATTGACAGCTTGACTCCTGGAGCTTAACTGATGGATGATCTCAGAGTTAGGTAGGGCACATTCACTAAAAAGTTAATGAAAATGTGGAGCAAAAGTAATTAAAGTGGTTTAATTCAGGTATCTGTCATATGTAACTTGAGTTCATGTAGAATACGTAGCATTTAGCTCAATTAATTTTTCCCAGGACAGGATGAGGACTTTTTCTCTCCTTTTCTTTGACTGAAAGTTCAGAGTACCTCCAGTGAAGGGAGGGCTGAATCCATACTCGTATCTGCTGGCTGCATGGGATGATCACTGTTGCTGCATCGACAGGCTGTGTGTTCTTGCAGCAAAGGGATCCTCATCACTTGTGTCACATTGGGGTAAAAAAAAAAAAAATTCTATCTCTCTGGAGGGCTGCCCATGCTTCTGGCAAAAGTCATGAAAGGCAAATCCTCGATGACACGCATTAAAATATCAAACGGGACTATGGAATTAGAAGTATGTCATTCAACGTTTGCTTTTCACAGCGTTTGTCACAGAGGCACAGAATTAGAGATAATTAAGCAGAGGACAACCTCCTCAAAAGGGCTTTCTGGCAGTTCTCTTGTCTTTTCCCCATCCTATTTCTTAGAGCACACTGCTGTGCTGGAGCCCTCCTACTCTTTCAGAATCTGCTGTTTTGTTTACTTTTGAGATGTGTGTAGAAGCCAAGCCATACATTTATGTCTCTGATAATTTTATTTAATTTGGTTTACTTGAAAAAGAAGTAACTCAGGCTCTCTGTTCTTGCTGCTTCCCATCTGTAAATGGAGGAGGGCTGTCCCAGTCCATCAGAGGAGTGTGGATGTCAAGTAAGAGCCATGATGCATTCTTAGCTCCTGCTGCCATCTCTCCAGGTTTCTCCAAATACTGCAGCAGAGGACTGGCCTGTCCCCTGCCTGCTGCTTTTTCAGGGAGGGTGCTGACTGTCCAGGACATCAGTTCCAGAAATGGGCTTTTCTTTATCTCCATCAACCCAAATCATAAGCCTGGCCTGTTTGTGTGATCCCACACCACAGATCACAGAGAACTATGCTTCATTAGAGGAAAACCACGTAGCAAGTGTTCATCAAGATGCTGTTTTGCTGTTGTTCTCAGTTTCATGCAGATACGCAGTTTTCAAATTACACAATCTGTAAGGGTTTCCTAGAAATCCTAACAAATATAGCCAAGTCTTTCTAAGGCTCTGCGTTTTAGCAGCACATTTCTTCCTTTTCAGGCTCACAAGTATTCATTGTTACTGAGACATTGCGTGCCTTTTTATTTCCCTTGTTGTTTTATTTGCACATGCATAAATTGTATTTTCTTCCAATTAGCAGGCTCTTCCTTGCTTTACTGTGTTTGCCTTCACCTTCTTTCTTCCTCCTTCTGTTATACTCTGTGGAGACACAATTGCTAATTTTCACTTTGCAGTGTAGAATAGCTGTTGTCTAGAGACATGCTCTTGGCATAGCTTTCTTTCTCATGTTACTTAAAATATCAGAATGTCTTTTTAAAATTTTCTTTTTCATCTTTACTAATCTGTCTAGTCCCTAGATACCGAGGTCTGGATATTTTTGAAGTGTGGATTTATTGTTCCTTTGTCCATCCATACCCTAGTGGAAGCTTAACTCTGAAATAGGATGAGTCTAAAGGCATAGCCCTGTGATGCTGTGTTAGGGGGAAATAACTAGACTGAAAGATGGGACTGCTGTGGTATATCACAGTTAAGCTAGCTCTGTAAAAGTGCTTCAGGAGGAAGGAGGAATTGCCCTCACCTATTGACATAAGTGTGACAAAGACCTGAAATAGTGTTAAACTTGCTTTACTTAATTCTTATTTAGCAGTGTCATCCATGTTCTTTCCCTCACATGAGGGTATTTGTGAAGGACAAGTGAAAATACTTTGGAAACAGAGTCAGTAACTTTTCTCCAAATAGCTCTCAAATGGATAAAACAAAACAAAAAAAAGGTGGAAAGAACAAAAGGAAGGACAAAACATTTTACAATGAAATTATTTATTTCACAGATATATTGCAGTATTTTTTTACTCCCTCCCACAGGGTGTCACCCCACTGATTTTCCATTCAGCTGTAAAATTCCCATGGAAAGGCAGGATAAACAAGACATGATGGCTTTGGCATAAAAGCCAAAGAAGAATTTATTTGTCCCTCAGTGATAATTTTGTTAATACCTGACAACTTAGACTTTTCTCTTTCTCAGTGGTTATGCTGATATTTCAGTTGCTGATACCCTTGAAGTAAATGGAGATAAATTATATTTTTTGTGGACCCGCTTGTGTCTGTAATTTCTGATAAAATGCACATTTACCTCTGTTTCCAGGTTGTATATGAGAGAAGGTGTCTTATAGGACAGATGCAAATCTAAAGGCACTTTACTTCAGAAATAAAGCCACTCTGTCCAACACCAAAATCTACTCAATATCTCACACCACTGAGGGATGTTAGTAGCACCAACCCTGTGTCTCATGTCATGGTTACTGTCTGTACCCCTCACTGTGTTGCACTGTGGAAGCTGAACTCACTACCTTTATTTTACAGTTGGGTGAGCTGAGGTGCCTGGAGAGGGGGTGGCCTCTCCAGGGGCACCTGCTTGGCAATGGCTGCATCTGGACAGAGTCAGGTCCCTGCATTCTAACTGAGCTCTCTTCCTGGTGTTGGTATTCCTGTTTTTCTCCTGAAGGCTTCATGCCTTTTCCAACTACATATCTGAACATCAAAGGTCTGTAGCTTGTATTTGGAGTCCTCTTGTTTCTTTGAAGCTTTCTGACTGCAGTCAAAGGAGGCTGTGGGACTGAGGTAGATTTGAGTTCTGTGCATCAAGTAGTGTGATTCCTTGACAAAGTACAGGAAGAGTACATGGTGTTTGTTTCCCTGGTGCTACAAGGGAGTGTTTATGGTACCATAAAATTGACTGTATTTGTTTGTCAAAACTTAATGGTCTTTACACAGCCTGGTACCAACTTACCAGAAATGCTACTGCTCTCCCCTTATCATGCAGCTCCAGGAGCAATTGGTAGGAGCTTGATAGCACAATGATACAATAAAACACACAGTGAGCAGCTGGTAGGGTGGTCATCAGGTCTGTTTCTTCCTCTCTGTTCTGCTTCATTCAGGACATCTCTGGCTTTTGGGTTTGGAGACAATTGTTCCTTAAGTTTCCTTTCCCCCCACCTCCCCTCCGTAAAATTAGGAAGAATATTGGAAAAATCCAAGAGTAGCCATTTGTTATTTTAAGGTATGACTTAGTTGTCTGCATTTGTAGGAAGGGGGTTTAAGAGAGATGAGTTTGTTCCCTCAGCTTTTCTTTGGGTCAGCATTACTGCTGCTATCTCCTTCACTTGTCAATGAACACCTACCTTGCTGCTCAGCCTGTTTGATACTCTTGTTCCCTCCCTCATCCGGCCACACCACCATGGAGCCCAGCCTATGGCCTCCATTCTGCCTTAGGAAGTATGAAGTGCCAGAAGAGGTCATGTGCTTACTTTGAGGAATGAGAGGTTCAGAGTTTTCATTGTGTCCTTAAAAGTGGAGGAATGTCTTTAATCAGAGAAGTGTGTTTCTCTGAATACTTAAAACAAACAAACAAACAAGCAAACAAACAAACAAAAAAACCAAAAAAACCCACCAAACCTAGAATAACAGAAATATGGACAAATATCAAGTGAGGTTTTTCTCTATTTATACAGCACAGACATTGACAGGTGGTTTTTGGGTGCTTTATTGGTTTCTTTTGTTTTAAATTTCTTTCAGATGCATATTTCATAAATCAAACTGGGGCTTGAAGTATGTAATATGGCCTGGGGTAGTTTCCTGGCAGAATTAAATTAGGTTCATTTTTGACTCTTGTATTCCTGTTTCTATGAGTTTAATAGCATCCCAACCTCAATCCAGACTCCCCCAGATGAAAACAAAACACCCTAGAAAGTATTGTGTTGAAACAACAGAACAGTTAATTTCCATTAACATGGGTAATAGACTAATATTCAGGACACAAAGTCACAAAATGTCTTTGATTGCTTAATAGTGGTTTTGGATGGAGCTGTAATGGGAGTAAGGAGCTTCTTTCGACTTGTATTATTTAATCAGTTCTCTTTGGTAATCTGGTCTTTTGACAGGCTGACAAACACATCTTGTGCTGCAACGTCATTCATGCTTGGCTTCCATAGTAATGATGTATATCTACATATAAAAGCACTCTTCTAGTCAGTTATGAAGACTGTACAAGCTATTTGCTAACAGTCTTTGGCATAATGGTACTGCTCTATGCATATGCTCTGTTATGTACCACAATCAACCTAATGTCCAGTGGCTTGTCATCTGAAAAGCCCACGTACTGTTAATTACCATCATGGTGGCAGCACAGAGCATCTTGTGGCACAAACAATGATAGTTTCATGTGGTGGCTTTTTTATTTAGAGGCAGAAAATCGTTGTGGTTTTCCATTACCAAATTAGATGAAAATAGCCTTTATGACAACTATCCTTAAAGAAGTGGACAGAGAATTCATATCTCTTATCCCAGAGAAAAATGTAGTTTGTTTTGTTTTTAAATTGTTTCACTATCATGAAAACCCTGTTCTTTAGTCTCTGAGACAACCAGAGCATGAAAATAGGCCTTATTTTTGGAGCATGTTGTCTGTTTAATATGTAATGTGATACCTTGTCATGCTGTGACAATGTGACAGATGGCATTTGCACTATAAAACTAAATTATCTTTTGTGCATAGCTATACAACAGCTAAATACAGTAACTCAGTGCAGTGTGCTGATTAATGCAGACTGCAGATGTTTTAGAGATACCAGTGTGTTTAAACTTAGCATCAAATTATTAATGTATTTATTTAATATGCCTACCAAGATTTTGGTAGTGTTTCAGCACACTGTCTAGTATGTAAAGGGTGGTTTTGGTAGAAGTCAAATTTAGGATTACAGACAATGCAATGTAGATTTGTATTGCATTGCAGCCAGTTGTCTGTTACTTACAAAAAATGGTGAAAACTGTTAATTAATTATGCTATGCAAATAAACTTGTATATAAAGCTATAGCTTATAAGAAACTGTAGCGCCCTGTAGTTCAAAATTGTTTGGGTTGGAAATGGCGTCTAAGATAATCATGTCAAAATGTTAACCCAGCACTGCCAAGTCCACCACTAAACCATCTTCCAAAGTGTTACATATACACATGTTTTAAATACCTTCAGGGATGCTCCCTCAACCACTTCCCTGAGCTTGACCAGTGCTTGACCCCCTCTTCCATAAAGAAATTTCTCCAAATATCCGTCTAAACATCCCCTGGTGCAACTTGAGGCTATTTCCTTTTGTCATACTGTTTGTTGACTGGGAGAAGACACCAACTCCCACCTGGCTACAGCCTCCTTTCAGGCAGCTGTAGAATGTGATAAGGTCAGCCCTGAACCCTGTTTTTTCCAAGTTCAACAGCCCCAACTCCCTCAGCTGCTCCTCATCAGCCTTGTGCTCCAGACCCTTCCCCAGCTCTGTTCCCCTTCTCTGGACATGCTCCAGCCCCTCAATGTCTTCGTTGTGGTGAGGGGCCCAAAACTGAACCCAGCACTCAAGGTGTGGCCTCACCAGTCCTGAGTACAGGGGGACAATCACTGTCCTGGTCCTGCTGCCACACTATTGCTGATACAGGCCAGGATGCCATTGGCCTTTTGGCCACCTGGGCACAGACTGGCTCTTATTCAGCCAGGTGTCAACCAGCACCCCCAGGTTCTTTTCTGCTGGGCAGCTTTCCTGCCTCTGCAGAACCTTTCTACCCTCAGCAGATCAATGGTCCTGCTCCTGCTGGTGTTGTGTATGAACTGTCTGAGAGTGTCCTTAATCCCCTTGCCCAGGTCCTTGATGAAGATGTTAAACAGGACTGGCCCTAACACTGAGCCCTGGGGAACACCATGAGTGACCAGCTGCTGATGGGATATAATTCCATTCACCACCACTCTCTGGGCCCAGCCATCCAGTCAATGTTTTACCCAAAGAGTGCACCCATCAAAGCCTTGAGCAGCCTGTTTCTCCAGCAAAATGTATGGGAAGTGATGTGAAAGACTATACCAAAATCTAGGTAGGCAATATCTACAAGATTGGAAGAAAACAAGAGGTGTATGTGAGACACCAGTTTATTGCTAGTTTTGATTTCTGTATAGAATATGTGTGAAACATTCTGTACCTCTGTGAATCAGTGGCCAGAGTAAATATTTAAAGAGATGGAGATAGTAATTTTTTTCCCTCTCTGTATTTTAGGCATAGAATTCATGTTGGTGGTCTTCCACAGTCTGGTTACGCTCAAGAGTTTGTCTGTGGTGCTAAACTTCCAGACCATGGTGTGGGATGGTTAACCTTCAGACTTTATAACACTGCAGTTAAACTCTTCACTTTCTAACTTTTGTGTCAGCCCTCCTAAATGGGACGTTGCAGAAAGAAAAAACCACTAATATTTTAAAACAATGCTTTCCTGTACAACTCCCAAGACTGCACAGCTGAAGTTTGGACAGACGTATTACTACATAAGGGAACAGAGCTTTAGCTCCATGCCTATGTATATACAATCCCTGCTATTTATTGCATGCTCTCATAAGGAGCATTGTCATCCTAGCATGGTGAGAATGCTGTCTTGAGTAAATCCCTTTTTGAACTTACTGTAACTTGTGTTTGTTTTGCTGCTTGCCCTGGAAACTGGACTTTTCTACTAGCCCAGAGTGGTTCAGCTTGCAGGAATCAGGGAGGAATGCAGGGAAAGGGTTGCCGGGGGGAAAACCAGCCCAGAATCTCTTGGCAGTGGGAAGAGAGTGTCCCTGTGTAGTCAAGAAACACCCAGGAGCAGAGTTACATATTTTACATATTGTTGAGATCTGCAGGATGGCTCCTCTGGACTGTGGACCCTCTGATGTTACCTGATTTAGAAAGCTGTGAATATGGTCATGTTGAAATTGTCTTTGTTTCGGTCATTTAATGGTTTTGATATCTTTGGCTTGTGTTTGTGGGGTGTTGACTGCTGATTTTCCTAACATAATGGCTTTGCGGGTTGCCTCTGACTGTGGGAACTGACTGGAAATACAATTTAATGTATTTTTTTTCCCCTAAGCTGCCTTAGGACTGGGAAACAGTGAGCTAAAATAGGTGTTGCTCTTTTGTAAGAACATGGAAGTGTTCATGCTGAGATGCCTTGTTGGCATTAGAGTAAGTGATGTGGAAATAGTGTTTTGGAAACATTGTGAAAGTCTCTTCACCCAACCACTTAGTTAACTAACCACATGATGCTGAAATTTGCTCAGATGCTCTCCTTTGGTTTCCAGATTATTCAGTAATTTTAATAATGAAGAACATAACAGTAATTGCAATCTCATCTATTTTTAAAAGCAACTAACTCCAAACCCTCCCTTACATTTTTGCTGTCTTCTCTTATGTTGCTGCTTACTGCTCCTCTCTTCCCCATCAGTCTTCCTTCTGTGCATTTATAGTTAACATCATGTTTTATTGTACAGTGTGTCCCAGGTATTGGGATTTTGCATCACATCTTCAGGTGCTCCCAAGACCTGTCCTGCTTGTGCCTGTCAGTCATCTCTTCAGATGACCAGAGATTAGTTAGATCATGACTTGATAAAAATTGTAGATTGCTGCTAAAAGTGTGCGTATATCACCAAAAACAGAAAGGTCAGCAAATGTGTACCAATGTAAATGAAGCCCTGCCTGTGCTGAAATAGTTAAGTCTTACTTGCTAGGCTCTTAGGAGAAGCAATCCACTTGAGTCAGCCCAAGCCCCCTGTAATAAGCTAATTTATGCAGATTTAACTATTCTTTACACACTGGTTTTGGTGAGCAGGATGTTTCAGTTGCTGGAGTAGGCTCAGCAAACCCTCTGCTCGGCTAACAACTGCAGGTCAGAAGCAAAGGGGGTGGTGAGCTGCAGTGGAAACAAGAGGGAGCACGCTGTGTGCAGGTTTTAAAGCCATAATATCCGTATTCTGTGTGGATCACCCCAGAGAGTATGGCTCAGCTCTCGTAGCAGAGCCCTTCCTGCATGTGAAAAAACAAACTTGTAGCCACAGACAGATTAGAAAACATTCAGTGTGGAAGGCAAATAAATAGGAGGTGATAGAAGTCTCTGTAATAATGAATGAATGCAGAAAGGGCTTTTGTGCTTTCTCTGCTTGTAACAGAGTAGATGAAAAAGTGACATTTGTTGCTTTTTCTCAATACTGAGAAGTGGAAATTATTTTTTATCTTTTTAAGCAGCCTATATCTAAAACCATGATTTGGTATTGCAGCATTTGTGGAAGTTTAAAAACTATTTCAGCAAAACTGTGAAGTTCACATTTATTTGACTAAGATACATTTTAGAGAGTATGTTAAGATCTCCATGGTTTGGTTTTAAGCTACCCTTTTTAATTATTAGGAATTAATAATTGGCCTTTCTCTGAAGGTGTCTAGTCTTGATAAGTTAGAGCCAGAACAGTATATTTAAGGGATCATGGATGTCATTTGATACGTGAGTTCCTGTATTGTGACTTAATTAAATAATTCATTATTACTGACTTAATTAAGACAGTGTTTATTCAGTGACTTTGAACCGTTCAGTGTTTCAGTTCTTTTTAAACTTTGGCAGCAAATATGCACTGCTTCTCTGTATATATAAATTATTATTTCTTGTAAGTCATTTTAATATATGAAATCCTACACTGACTTATAATGCAAGTTGCTGTACTTTCAAATTTAATTTTAATGAGATTCAGTTTTGTTTTTTTTAAAATCTAATTTGATTTTTAAAACAAACATTTTCTATTACAGGAATGAAGTATTATTTTTATCAATCCTGATTTATTCTGCCTAGTTATTCAGGTCTGGTGGTTGGTCATGAGTCCAGCTGACAGGGGAGAAGGCAGTGGGAACTGGGGCTGAGATGAGCCTAGTGGGCAAAGGACAGGCAGCCTCTGCCAGCTCTTCAGCAACTGAGAATGTCGTGGGCTTTGACAGGAGCCAGAGCTTGCTGGCATCGTGGTTTAGAGGTTGAAAGGCATAGCCATAGAAAAGCAGTAGAGGAACCGTTTGTCCCTTTGATTCGATTTGGCTCTTGAAGGTTTGCTGATTCCTTGACTGTTGCTTGAGTGCTCTCAAGTAGCCACTCCTTGGAGTGGTTTAGCTTTCTCACTCAGCTGCTTTTCTCTCTTTATATACATACACAACTGTAGTACTCAGCTTTTAAGAAATAGAAATGCCTACTGCTTCCTGTGGTGTGGTGTGGTGTGGTGTGGTTGGTTGGTCTTGGAGAGTCAAACCCACATGGGTTGGTGCTCCTTAAGTGCACCAGCAGACCTGTATGCCCTGTCCACTGCATGGCGCCAACTCATTAATGGTGATAGGAGTGCCTGAGTATCACTTGGCAAAACTGTGGAGTCCCCATCCTGTCCCAGGGCCTCCGGACCTTTCATAGCTCCCAATTGATGCACAACAGTAAAGAATGTGGCTTATTGCAGTTAGAGATAACATGAATGGCATTTGAAGGAAAAGGTATCTGGGGGCAAGCTGAATGCATTTGATATAAAAATGATTGAGTGGCAATAAACTTTATAACAGCCTGCTTCAGCATGTTCTTTCTCTCCAGTGCTTCAAAGGAGGCTTTGGGTTGTGCCTTTCATCACTTCAGAGTGGATTTTGCAATTATGCTGGCCCTGAAAACCTGTAGGACACGACACCCGTTCCCAGTATTTATCAGTATCTCTCATTTGTAGTTTTATGCCTCTCTTTTAGGGCGCTTGTTTTAGTTGGTTGCAGCGGACAATAGCTAACATCAGTTATCGGCAATATTACTGCGTCTTGGAATGGTGCTGGTTATGATGAATAATGGTGGGCAAACCGATACTTTCTTCCTTGAGGAACACAAATCATGCTTGTCTCCCAAGTGAGCTGGTGGTTTGGCAGGGTGAAAGGATGAATAAAAATTGCCTTCCAAGTGCATGCAAGTTGACAGCCTGAAAGGTGATTTTCTTGACTCATATACTTCAGGTTCCTGGGTTTTACGTATGGCAAGTCTCCAGAACAAATATTGCTTTTGGAAAACCTAATCAAATTCTGCCATAAGAGTTAAGTTACTGAGTGTCAGGCCTCAAATGATATGCTTGATTTAGACTTCTCTAGAGTTCAAAAACTGTAAATTTTATCAGCAGTGGTTTCATGGAAAAATGCAAAGCAAAAACTTTCATAAGAATAAACTTAGGCAACTAGGGCTTTTAGAAGGGGTGAGTTCAGCATAGAAATATAATCTGTTCAGTATTTTTTCAAAGTTTGCCTTCATTTCCTTGGGAATGCTTTGAAGGGGATGCTGTCACCCCCTGTCATATTGTGTTTTTACACTACAAACTCTTTTGTAGTATCATGTGCTGATACTGAAATTTGTTTTACTTGGTGGGCCACAGTTTGAGATCCCTTTAATGAAAAGGAAGTACCAGAAGGAATTCAACAAAAGGGGAGAGAAAATGTAAATTGGGTCATTTTACTTCTCCCTGATAGTCTTATGCTGGCTAGAAGAAACGATTTAATGCAAAAATTGGTGTGTAGTTTCAAATTGTGTTTTGTGGGCTGTGTATTAGGAAAAACAATTGAGCTACCAGTTCACCGATTCTTGCCCAGAAAAAAACCAAAACATGTTTTTGCTTTGCAGGTGAAGTTTTTACAACAGGGTATGCAAAATCTGCAGCATGTGGCCACCGCATAGCCCAAGTTATGAGAAATTTGGCATAGTTCAGAGTTAATATGAGCAAACTTTGACTGGGAAAAGGAGAGAGAGATATGTTGCAGACTTTGGATTAGGATTTAAAAATCGGCAGTCAGAGAGATTAGGTTGGAATTGGGCAGGTTCAGAGCCCGCTGGCAGTGGTAATGCCCAAGCGAGCAGTGAATAAATGGTCTTAGGGGGATGGGACATTTGGCTTCAGGTGTGGCCAAGCTTCCAGTACTTAGAGGCAGCAGCTCACTGGGAGTGGTGTCTTTGCTCTTACTCTGATTGTGCTTTGGTGTCTCTTTTGAGCTGAGCTTGGTTGAATGGTTGGTTATGCAATGAATAAGTGCATTGGTGGTGCTGGGTGGTGATTTTCCTGGAAACTGAGTTCTGAAGTGATGTGGCACTGATAGAATGCTGGTGGAAATTCTTGAACTGCAGTTCTTAGTAAGTGTTTTCAGTGCAGTACTCTGACCAGCCTCACTGCCTGGCTCATCTTGGAAAGGGCAGCACAACCTCCACCCCCCCCACCTTCCCCCCCACATTTTCTTTTCTGAGGTGCAATTATATAAAGAGACTGAAATGGCTGCGGGAGGGAAGTCCTATCAGCATTTCTCTGAGGAAATACAGCCATGAAACAAAGCTTCGTTATGCCGTATCTGAAACTATTTGAGTAGAGAGATGAGAAAGCATTCTCCTCGATAGAATTGCAGCTCCTCTGGTAATAAGTTCTTATAACATCGAGTAAATAGTTAGCTAATAAAATTGTTTCCTCCCTCTCATCCCAGAGCTGAAAAATATATTACTATTTTAATTATTCCTTAAGTATGAGTGGTTTCATTGCCTATCTGCTATTGTTTGTACAAGTCATATTATATTGTAGTTACTTGGTGGCGTAGAATACACAAAATTTGTTAAATGTTATATTTGCAAAGGTCCGATGCTGTTTTCCATCTATGTGACTCTGCTTGCTCTGTTATTGCTCCAGGAGAGAAAAAGCACAAAAGGGAAGGCAGCTGTGGCCTGCGTACCTTTGCTGCCCTGTGTACTTTTTCTGGCAGTCTGGAGTTCTGTAGATGAGTAACACTTGGCCAGAAGAATCAAAGTCAGGGAATGGATATTTGATCTTCACTTCTTTGGGATTTAGAATTTTTTTCAAAGGATCATAAATTGCAGTTGTTGGAAGCACCAGAATGAAAAGCAAGATGATGTCAAATTGAACCAAATGGCAGCTGAATTTTATATCAATCCACACATAAATTCAAAATACTCTCATCTATGCTAGTCATAGGAATTCTGTAAAACAAGGATGAATTTGACTAAGCTGTGTCCCTTTTTTGAATGTGACAAGATTATAAACACTATTGCAAACACTGGTATTATAGTTATTTGAGATTGGGGTCTTAGAGTTAACCAAATCAAAAACAGACAGGCTGGCAAATTTTTATTGAAGTACCTCTATGTAAAATCAATCTGTTACCAGTCTATCTCTTTGCAAGACAGTTGCTTTGGGCATCAGCACTCTATTGTAATAAGTGTCACATGTGAATTTTTATAAAATCAATGCAGATTTTGAATATCGTGTACTCCTTTGTCATATTTGCAGGACTTCTCACTAATGGCCAATCGAAAGGATTAGGACCTGGATCAGAACAGCTGGAGAATGAGAAGGATGATGCATCGCAAGTGTCTTCAACAAGCAACGATGTTAGTTCTTCAGATTTTGAAGAAGGGCCCTCAAGGAAAAGGTCAGTAGTGAATTACAATTAAAGTAGAGCCTTTCTTCTTTGTCCCTTTTGTATTAAACTGTTTTTTAATGTTATCAGTAGCATGGTTGCACCTACTGCCCTACCATAAATGGACTTTCCAGCATGGATTCCTTCTATGAACAGCAAAGACAGAGCAAACTTTGCTTCACCCATTGGTATAGATGTTTCTTGTTGCTGTTTTGGGAAGCATGGAGAAGCAGTTGTTATTTTGCAGTGGATGAATGCTAATTTAAATGCCTTAAGACTTTCTCCTCTCCTGGCTTTTGCCTCTCAGGCCATGTCAATATGTATGTGTGTGCAATTTCAAGGAAAGCATCACTAAAGTAGTTAGTTACTGTTGGTTTTTTTAGTTTTCAGTGAATTAAACCATGTAAAGTTAAAAAGATAGAAAAGGACAAAACAGATGCTTCTGAGAAGAGGAACTGCTTAGTAACGTGGAACAGTGGCTATTGATTGCAAAGAACTACTTCAAGATACTGCTGCAGCAAGCTGCCTTCTCTTTCCTAAAAGTCACTGAATGTGCAAAATGTGGGTTAAAATCATAGACCTCAAGCCAGTCAATTACAGAAAATAGGCTCAGAATGCAGGCGACTGGAAGTTGTCTTCTCTGTGAAGTAAGAACGAAAACAGCCTGTCTAGAAAATGCCACTTCAAAAGAGAGAATCAGAAATGTTTCCTGAACCTTTTTTCCTCTGCACTTCTCACATCCTAGTTCCAAACAAAATGAACTATATGGTTATCATAATAATAATAACAACAACAACATCAACAGTTCTCTTCCAAACAAAAGAAGTATCCCTGTTTTCTGTGTGACCTTTTAATTCCACTGAGAAGCCTGATGGTGTGAGGATGACACCCTCCTGTTCCTGTTCCAGTGTTTCCCATCCCTGGTTCCCATAATCTTTTCTGGAACAAACTCAGACTCTAACTAATATGCCCACTTAGCTCATCAGGCATATCAGAGTAAAATTTATGTTATCTTCTGTACTGGTAGAAATTTTGCAAGGCTTATTGCATCCTGCTTCTGGTCAGGGCAAACCTATTTGTGTTCTGATTTTGGGCTTTGTGAGATACAACAGAGGATTGGAAATTGTTTCTACTGAGCTGTTTAAGTGACATCATCTGTTGGTGTGATCCTGGGAGACCGTAGTCATTATTTTATGGCCAGCCTGTTGCCTGCACATTGTCTTAAAGAATTTCTGCTTCCCTGTACACTTAGTTTGTCCCCTCATTCCTCAGCTGTGCTGACATAATGACTTGCAGGGTCACACCATGAGAAGCTTCAAGAAGCTGGTTGGGAATAAAAATAATAGCAAGAAGAAGATGAATTGAGGCTTTTTGACAGGTTTCTACATTTTTAACCTACATAGGACTTTTATCTTGTTTCTGAGTATGATTGTAGGAGCAGCAGCTGGTGCAATCAGGGAGACATCCTCTTTTGGGGCTGGCAAAAGCCCCAAAAGAAGGTACAGCCTTACGCTGTACCTGCTCCTGGTGCTCTGCAAAGTCCAACTTCAGAAATGAGTAGGGTTTCTATGTTACCAGTCTCCAGAAACTGCACTTGAGTACTCTGGGTGAAACGTTTTTGGAAGAGTATTTGGTATGTTTGGGTTGAGTGAATTCAGACCCTTGAGAGGCAGCTGGGTGATTCAGGCATAATTATAGGGAACTCAGTGCCTTTGGTACTTTTCAGGTTAAAACCAACATAAAAGCCCAGCCCCAACACAGACCCAAGATGAAAACTTTCTCTGGCTTTCATGGAAGGCAAGGCATCATTTCACTACTTCTTCAAGCATCATGAACTGTTGAAATAGTATTACAGTTGTTACTTCTGTTGCTGTGAAGGAGTTTGTTCTTGTTTTATTTCCATTTGCACCCAACATAGACTTTTACATATTTTTTCTTCCTCCCTGAGCTTCTTCTTTGCGAACAGACCTTTTCTGGGTTCCTTCTCTTAAGCTGTAGTGGAGCATGTTGAGTGTTTTTATGTTGTCTTCTTATATCCTTTCAGGCTTTTTGTTTTGTTTAGCTGAATATGCAATGTTTCTTCAACCCAGGTTATCTTGCAATCCCAGAAAGAGTTGTGTCAGGAATATTGGGTAAACAAATAACATGCAGGAAGATGATGATAGGGCAAACGGGATTGAAATGCAATCTGTGGGTTGACTGCCTCAGCTTACCAAGCTTTGAGAAGTTACATCCTCCTTGTCTTCCCCCAGGGTTTCTCAAAATCAAACTTTTCAGTTGTCTGTTCAGCTGTGTGTGTAACTAATGACACTCTTGTAATAAAATACACCTTTAAAGACTGTAGCTTTAGCAATGTGCGCTGAACCAACCATTATATGTAAGTTACTATTTATTTCTTTATAGGTTGTGGGGTTTTGTTGGGTTGGGGTTTTTTTGTTTATTTGTTTATTGGGGTTTTTTGTTTGTTTTGGTTTTTTGGTTTTCTTTTGGTTTTTTTGGTGCATGGCAGGAATGGTCTTTCAGAAGCTTGAACCTGCCATCTTGTAGAGGAATGAGTCACCTGTACTTCGCACTTGTGATGAAAACAGAGTGCTAAGCAAATAAGCATAGTAAATATGGGAATGTGTTGTAAAAGGCTCCAGTTTCTTTAGTAGTTAAAGACTCTGGTTTGACCTTTCAGTTCTTCAGTGTAATGGCAGGCTGCTACTGTGAAGGCAGTCTTTTCCCAGTTTCTTATTCTTGCCTCTTCCCAGCTGCTGTGTCTAGCAGTCTTCTGGGCCCTGTCCATCAGTTCAGGGACTAATCTGTCAGCATTTCCTTGCCCTGCCCAGAGCAGGTCACCTTATAGAAGGGGAATAGAGATGCATGCAGCATGTGTGTGGTTTTAGTTTGCATTTATAGTTGATCCAAACTCCAGTTTCAGAGGCAATTTGCACAAGAGCCTGGATGAACAGCAAGTGTAAATTCTTGTAGCAAACTGAGTGGAGGGTGAATTTCTTAGCAGTGAACACTGCCTTGTGGTCTCACTGTGCCAATCATCCCTGTTGTAGATTTTCCTTGGGTCAACACTACGTAGTGGATGCTCCCAATGAGTTACAAGACTTAGCTGCAGATGGGTAGGTGCTGGCAGGCATCTGTGGGGGAGGTAAATACCTACCAGCCTGGCTGAGTGAAGTGACCAGTGAAGTCATCACTGACAAGTATTCCTTATTTCACATAGCTATGCCAAACAGAATAGCACAACAGTAGAACCCCCAGCCAAGCACACCTTAAGGTTTATCACATCTATTTATTTTCCGGTTTCAACCCCTTTTCTAGTAACATAGCTTGATTGAAGAGCCATCAAGAGCACTGTGGTGGAAGGAAGGAGATGGCTATTATGGTGAAAGTGTGCAGATTTAATATAATACTGCAGATTTTGTTCAGAAACTCACTTTGATACTTTGTTTGATGGAGCAGGGTTTTTGCATGCAGTGGCCTGACACTGTTAGGCTTCAAATGGTTCCGACTGGTCAGTGTGTAGTCAGTAATTAATACCTTTGCTCTCTGGGGACTGGAGGATGCTTCTTATACAAGCAGGTTTGCATCTGATTCAGAAATTCCCATCCTCATTTCTTTTTTACATGTATGATTTTATACTGTCACAGTATTTGTGGTGCTGCAGGTCTCAGCTTGTGGTGGTAGTAAAGAGGAAAAGGAGTACATGTACAGCTTTGCCCTTTCACAGCCTCCAGATAAGTCCAAAAACTGTAAGCCCTTCTTACAGAGTAAATTGAGTTTGGGGAGGATTGCTAGTGGCAGTAGTGGCAAGCTCAGTATTTAAAAATACTTACATTTGTTTGAGTTTACACTCAAAGGGATGGAAAACACTCACTTTGATCTGAGCTGTGTATTACTAGTGGCCAGGTCTGAGGGGAAGCGGCGGGGTAATCCTAGGTAGTAAATATTACTTTCAGCCAGTAAAGTGTCAGCATTATTCTAACATGTGGCAAAAGCCAAGCATTCACATGTTGCACTGAATCTGCTGTGCAATGGGTTGGTGTCTAGTTGCCATGTAAATGAGAGAAGTTGCTGGTTTGTTCAATGCTTTGGGGAGAGATGAACAAAACTGCTGATATATGGGCTTGATAAACTAGCAGATCAGGTGGTCTTCATCATGTAAAGATCACACATTTTTCAAAACCTATGAACAAAAAGTTATTGCTGAAGGAGAAGTGTACCTTCCATGTAGCTGCATGTTTTTGTTGTCAATGTCCAGTTTCCAGCTATGATTCTCAGTTGAGAAAATCAATAGGTAACTGGCCAAAGGTGTTTGGTCTCTGTGCTGGATGCTCATACATTTTGATTGGCAACCCTAAATACTACAACCACTGGCAATTGATAACAGTGTGCAGAAGCAGCTGTAGGTTTTCTAGCAATGAGTCGGCCACCTTACCCAGGAAGAGACATGCAGAGCAGGCTTGATGTATGTTGATCTTTGCTGGTAATAGGCTATTGCTTGCTTCCTGTTACTAATCAGGTGTCTAGCATTTACATGGGCCCCTTCCCAGAAATTCACACGGGGAATTGCCAAATGCACGAATGCATTTATCTTTTATTGTAAAGTTGTGTTAATAGAGGGCTGTGTGAGGTGGGAAGAGGTTGACTGGTTTTGGTAACTGTTAAACTTCAAAGTGGGTATTTTTTAAATTTAATGTTAGAATATTCTCTGTGTTAAGGGGAAAAAAGATATTGGCTTAGTTAAGGGAGAAATTAAGGTTAGAGAAATTTCCTCAACAGAGTGGATGGACATTGCCCACTGGGCCAAGGGTGTGCAGAGCTCCTGCGAGGAGACACTTTGTCCAGTTCTTTTGCAGGGAAGGCTGTTGGCTGCAGGAGAAAGGAACAACCCACTGGGGAGCAGTAGCATTTTAAGCTGTCACAGCTAGATTGGCCAGAAATTGCTTATTAGGAACCTTCTGAGGCCTTTAATTAATACAGCAGCTTTCTGCTAACAGTCTCAAGCATGTGACAGTCAGAAGTGTGATTGTGCACTACAACAAGGCCAACCCATGGGATGTGCTCCCGCTCTTTCCCTTTGCTGCCTCCCTGCTGCCTCCTCCTTTCTGCTGTTTGTCTTTTTAAAAATTTTTAGATGCCAGTTTAACTCGCTGAACTGGCTCATTGTGGAGCTACAGAAGGGTTAAGGTTTGTCAGATGAAAAGGTGGTGGGAGTATGTGTCCAAGGAGGGGGAGATGAGCATGCTGATCTCCCTTGACTGGTGGCTGCACAGCTGCTAGACTGGCAGAGCTGTTTTGCACCTTCAGCACAAAAAAACCCCAATCAAGGGTAGGCAAGCTTTTGCATATTAGGCAAGCTGCTAATTTAAGTGGTTTCTTTTAGTGATATATCCTTTTCAACTTGATTTGCAAAGGACTTTCTTGCAGTAGAGCTGTCAAAAGGTTGAGGGGACTTAGGGATGGGGGGGTTTTCCCTCTTTTTTTTTTTTCTTTTCTTTTTCTTTTTGTCAAATTGTTTTTATAGTTAATAATGAACGGTCTCTTTAGCACTAGACTTAGCACCTTTCATGCAAGATGTAAAACAAGGTCAATCCTGTTCCCACATTTGTAAGTTCCTGAGGGATTTCTGCTTGGTATTGTAGGTGATGGAGAGAGCAGTGTATTATGACTCGAGTGTGAAAGCAGGAGACTGCTCGTAATATCAAAGTGTTTTTCCAGAACCTTTTTAGTGAATAGTCTTTTCACTAATTGGAACACTATATAATGTATTTGTGTTCAGCTGTTGCCTGCTACAACACAATGTAAGCCCACTTACCAACCAGGTGCTTCTGTTATTTTTTTCTAATTTCAGTAGGCAGTGCAAATCTGCACTAGTTGTTTGTGTATAAAGAACTAGATTAATCCACAATAAAACCAAAATGGCAATGAGATTTATGTGTAATAATTTTTTTTACACCCCCCACCCCTTCTGGGAATGCTGATATGATTGGAATATATTTTTAGTGCTGCACATTTATATTTAAATAACAAGCCTTATAAACAAAGCAATAATAGTCCATTGGAGTGGATTTGCAGAGGAATAGTAAAAAGACATTACCTGCTTTATAATGCAAGTCAAGAAGATCATTGTCTATAGTTTGAAAAGGAAAAAATGGGATGATTAATGTTCTTTCAGTATTTTCATCAGGAACAAACAGAAGTTGTGACATGAATTCTTCTATCCAACATGCAAAGATATAACAAGGTACAATAATCTGGGAATACTTGAACTTTGTGGGCAGGCAGCTATGTAAACAACTTGTTTGAGTAATGATTTAGTGATTATGACGGTATGATTTATAGCAAGCTGAGATGTGTTATGCCATGTCCAATTCCAACTTGCTTGTTCTCACCCTCCACCTTCTTTTCAGAAGTCAAAGTTGCAGGGAGAGGACCTTGAGTTTGGACTCATTCACTGAGAGATCAAGGAAGCTTCCAAACCAGATGGGATAGGTGGAGTTATTTCTGTCATTCTTTCTATGGCAAACACTCCTTCAGCTGCCTGATAACCCATCCCTAACTGTGATTCACATAATTCGTGTCTCACCCCTGTGTATGACAGGCCCAGTGTTGATTGCTTTAAGACCAGGGAGAGGTTGCTCTAAACTGACACAGGAAATAGTTGAAAAAGATAGTTCTTTTAAGCAAATTTGTTTGCCAATGTGAAAGAAATATTTTTAATGCTAATACGCCATTGCTGGTATAAAACTGTAGCCTAATGTTTGGGCAAACATAACTTTGCTACATCTGGTGTGGTCCTATGTGCTGTGCAAATATAATGATACTAAAAAAGAGAGTGCCATTCCAATATTTTAAAGTGGAAGTGTGTCCTAATATGCTGAGTTTTAAGAATATTGGTGGTGGGTTGTTTTGTTTTGTTGTTGTTTGGGTTTAGTTTTTGATTTTGTTGGTTTGGTTGTGGTTTTTTTATAAGCACTTGAAGATTGTATTCATACTGTATGCTGGTTTGGCGTACACTGAACTATAGCAAATCCTGTTCTTAGAAAATCGTGTATTTATTCCAGGACAGGAATATATGTGGCTGATAATGGACAATATATAAGTGATAGGAATATATTCTCAACATGTTCCTTGCAAATGACAGCATAAACATGGACTACTGCTGATTCACCAAAACTGACAGCAGTGTGGGTATTAATGTTTTTTACGGGTCAGATCAAGATCCCACATAAGAGTGTGTGTCTTGAGACTCTTGGATGACAAGAGGCTTGGAGTTGTATGAGTACTGCTCAGAAATAGGTCAGTCCATGTCACCAGCATCTCAAATTGAGATTCCAGGAGTTTTCTAACTCTGGACTGAATTTGAGAAGTATAAACCTCCATATTGTAAATATCTCTTCTAGAATCTTCTCTGTTCTCTTGTATTGGATGGAAAAATCACAGGAATTTTACATATATCTCCTAGCTTATGCTGGTATGGTCCTTTGCCTTTCTCCTCTCATTGTTGTGTCCAGTAGCACGGAGTTTCCTGAGGGAAGCTAATTGGTTTTCTTTCTTCTTAACCTGAACATTTGTATATTTAGTTTTTTAGCAGTATGTTTATTGTTAAGTAATTTGTACAGTAATAGTCATGTCAGCATTATGTTTTGATTTTATGCTTTTTTTCTTTGCTTTTCTGTCTTGGTGTTTGTTCTTGGCTCTGATTAAATAAACTAAAGCTTAAGGGACCTTTGACCATGTGGAAAATTATTTGGAAGTTTCTTATTTTTTTCTAGTTATATTATAGTCTATTTTCTCTGGTAGCATCCTTCTTTCAGCTTTCAGACAAGTTCTCCCCTGAGTTTCATAGTTGTAGTTACTATGGAGATATCTGTCCATTCTTCCTCTTCTCCTCCCTTGCCCTTCTCCTTTCCTAGGAGCTCCTGCAGCTGTTATTTATCTTTTCAATAAAGTAAGTAGACTTTGTACAGACTTTGTGTCTAATATATCTTCTGTTGCAACATGTCATTTGCCTGTAACGCTTTCATTTTCATGAAATCCTGTAGGTATTTGTTTATATGGATGAAAAATATGAGTAGGAAGTGAGGAGGTCCCCAGTTAAAAGGGTCATTTCTGGAGCTATTATCTGATTTGATCTTTCTTCACAGTTGAAGAGCTGTTTGTTGAAGTCATAATTCTGCAAAATGAATTAACTGGTATCATTTGTGTGTATGTATGCTGAGTGTCAAGGAGAGCTTTTAGAATTCATTTATTCTAAATGGCAGCTTTTGGAATTTAATATAAACATATTCTGGTGCAAGTTAAAATTTCTCGGGTGAAGAAATGAAAACTTGAGACAACACATCATTAGCCTTTTAAGTTGGAGAGACTATTCTTTGCACCTCATCAAAATTTGATAGCTCTTTATATACAGCTTTATATATTCCAGCTTAACAGAGAAACACGGATGTTTGGGTAGTCAGCTATTCTGCAACAGATATTTTCCTTTACATGTGTGCTGTTGTATTTCTAAACCCATTCTCTTAGGGAAGCATTGTTTCATTTGGTGTCTGTGGTTTGATATCACTGCTTCGCTGAATGACTTACGTTTGAAATGTGCTCTCCAGCCAAGAAGTTCTACCACAACTACCTGTCAGAGCAGACATCCCACCTGGAAAGCCAGTGTAGCTGCACTACTCTTTTGATGGATGTGTTTGTTATGGTAGCTGCATCTTCAGAGGTTTTTCTCTTTCTTTGGAGACTTCTTGCTCTATGTGATTATTACAATGTTACTGTTTTCCTTTGGCCTGCTGGGCTCTGTGCATTGTCACCAATGGCTTTGCACAATCAGGAACCTACTGAGGAGACCCTCTGTCTTACAACTGCGTAGGTAACCTACCATGGGCTATTGGTCAGATAATGCAAATCTCTTTGCCTCCCACTGAGAGTGTTGGGTTGAAATTGCAGCCTGAAAGCCCACGAGTGATGCATAATAAAGAGCGTCCTTCCCTCAACCCCATTTGTGCTGAGTCTGGCACGGTTTGTCACCTGGCCAAAGCAAAGGTAGGTGGTTTTCTGTGGGGTCAGTGGAACTGATATTGGACAGATTCCCTGGGCACCACAGGGAGCACAGCAGAGGTGGCTTTGGGGAAAAAGATGAACAGGAGCAACATCAGTCCCTCTGGGGGTGGCTGGGTACGCTGAGCAACTCAGCCCTCCTGGATAACATTGCTCTCAGTTTTGTTCTAAGCAAGCAATGCCGTTTCCTTTGGCCATTCCTATTCCTTGTGAGGCAAGGGAGGGACTCTGAAACTCTTTACATTTTGTCTCCTGTGCTCTTTTATTATGCTTTAGATTACTTCTGGCCTGCTGACAATTTGTTTTGCAAGTTGTCAAGCAAAATGTGCATTTTAAAATAAATTACTCTAAAATCTTAATCAACTCTTTTTTTAGAAGGGAGTCTCATGTTTTTCTTTTGCATACGTCTAGTTGGCTGTTTAACTAAGCAGCTGGGACTTTCTTGATTACTTCTATTTTTAGTGACATCTTCTTTACACCTGCACATTGAAAACCATGAGATTTTCTAACAGAGATGGAGAAATCTTTCAGCCTCCCTGATTCTTAGGTCAGAAGACTGAAATCAAGCTGGCCCTCTAATTGCAATATCTTGGTGTGGATGCACTTCTTATGTTTGTCTTACACTAGAAAAATTGACCAGTATTGATCTTCCTTGAAAGTTAGTTCATCCCACCTGGTTAATTTGTAACAGAACAAGAGGACAAACTAGGTGTGGCACGATTTCTGAGACTCTCACTTTTACATCTCTAGGCCTGTGAAATCCTCTCATTACCTGAAAATTAAAGTATTAATACCTAGGCAAATGTTACCGTGCAATCAAGGTTTGATTTTTACTCATATGATTTCATTTCTGTTACACAGAAATCCTGCTGTTAAATTCACTTTTGATACATGTGCTATATGCCATCTCAGATTAAGAGTATTTAATTGCTTCCAGTTCCCAGATGGACTGCAAAATAAACTTTAAAGGTGAATTAGATGAGAAATGGAAAGAGAGGGGAAATAGCATTTGAGTAAAGGTCACACTCTTCTTACCAGAAGAATCAATTGAAGTAAATCAGAAAAAAAAACCCACAGGAAAAAAAGTTTGGTTTTTCCTTGAAGCTTTTGGTTGCAGTACCCTTCTAAAACATAAGTTCAAACACTTTTTCTTCTTTGGGCAGTACAACCCACAGTATCTCTACGTAGCCTAGGTACCAGGTAGCCTTGTGTTCAGATTCTTGTCTGGCCTTGCATAGTACTTAATCACTTCATGTCTCTTCCATCTTCAAGTATAATTGGCAGAGTTTTGAGCAGTTAAAGATTGGAGTAATACTTGTTTATTGTTTTCAAAGGCGAAGTATAAGTAAATTATATTATTTATATCTGTTTTGAATATGTGTCTATTTTGGGCTTTATTTATTGCTCTTCCTTTTTCTGATATTAAATTAACATAGATATTCATAAATAAACAAAAAATAAATGTTCTCCCTGGAGGAGGATTTTGAGAGTGCTTTATCAGCACAACTGCATTCAAATCCATTTTTAAATAACAAGAGTTAATTCCTACATCCACTGAAAGTGCTTACTTATTATTGATTTCAGTGGATTGGACATTTTCCTAAGATGTCTGCAGGCTGAAGAAAGCTGTAAATTAAGTGCCTGTGGTTTTGACTGCACTTGAAGTAGCCTTTCAAAGAGTCTTGTTTATTTTCTTTTTCAATTATCATGCTCTGTGTATGCCTGCTGGAGTTTTACACCACAGAACGAGCCATCAGAAAGTGATGCCGTGCACCCTCTGCCATGTATTTCCCCAGGCTCTTACCTGGCTTGTGTTATCTTGCTGCCCCTGCTCAAGGTGGTCAGTGTGAAGTCTGAGAAATCGTTCGTTGATTGGGTGGCTGCCAGCCTAGGTTTCATACTTGTTGGGTGCTTGATTATTTCAGTGGCAGAGAAGGGCGTCCTCTTCACCCACAGTGCTGTTGGTTTGAAGCCTTTTGTGCAGAGTCTGCACTGGAGGTCCTGCATTGCATCATTTGTCCCGAAGCTGTAGCTGTGCAAGGTTACTAATTCAGTGGGACTACAAAGAGAATATTCCATTCATAGTAAAAAATGAAATAACCTCTCCTTTACACTTTCTTCTAGTGTTATGGGATAATTCACTGAAATTATCTCAATATTTTATAACAAAATTACCCCATTGTATCCTAAGCCATCCTGTGTTCCTCTTATTTCAAGTCATAGAAACTTCTCAATATGGAACTTTACTCCAAATTGTGGTCAAATTATTTTCAGCTTCTTAGTTGCATCTTCTTGAGCACTGGTTCCCATCCTCTTACTTTGAAACTGCTTAGTTTCAGGAAACTTAACGGTTTTTACTGTTTGGTGTGTGTGGGGGGGGTGTGTGATTCCATGGTGTTACCTGCTGTCTGCAGTTCAAGGCTTCAGATTGATTTGCTTCTCTACCATTCAAAGCCCTCTGCCAGCCTGGGGATGCAGCTGTATGCTAATTTCCCAGTTTGAACAAAACACTCAGGTCGTTACCAAAATACTTGGTCTTCTTGATACAGAGGGAGGAAGTTTCTCGGCCGGGATGGGTGAGAAAGGCAGGGTCTGGGTCTGCTGCTGTTTCTTGTTTCTTCTCAGCTCTGGGAGATGAAGTTTCTTTTCCTGAGAAGGAGCTCTGATGTTAGAAATGCAGCTGTGTCACATCATTATTTTTAATTTTTAACATGAAAAAGGCAAGTTGAAAGGGAATTTGTTACAACTTCTTGTTACTCTGTCTTCAAAAAGGAAGTGTGAATGTAATCTTCACATACCATATCTTCATATAACGATTTTTAAAGGCCCTTTAGTCTGAAGTAGTGTTTGACATGAGGACAGGCAACAGTATTTCAGTATCTGGGCAGATTTCCAGGCTGTGATACTATGTGCTTGTTCTGACCTATCCTTTCCTCTGGGCGTTCTTTTTCCCAGTGAGAGACTGCTCACTGCTCAGGGGACATGTCTTTTAGAGCTTGACATTCCCAGCTTAAAAAGCAAACTGACAAAAGTTTCTTTAAGTTGAGGCTTGAGGACACACACATATTCAGGAATTTTTTTTTTCTGATTTCACATAGAATATCCTGTTGAGTTAGACAATTTTCTTGGTGGGGAGAGGGGAGGGCAAAATTAGGGAGAGCATTCTAGCAAGATGCTTCAAGGAAGTAGATCAAGAAGGCAGGTGCTGAAGATGTAGGGCAGTGTTATTCATGATTCCTAACAAAATGCAGGAAGAAGAAAGTCTTCTCTTGTCTTCCTGGACACCCCACATCCTCCCACCTGAGTTACTAATAGGAGTAGCAGAATCCCTCTTTGCATTTCTCACTCAGGTTCATTTTTTTAAACGTAGTATGAAAAATATTTTGCTCTTCTGAGGTAACCTTTTCTGACAGCTTGTTGGTTTTTGTATGAGAAGCAGAGAACCCTTTAGTCTTTAAAACAGAAATCCATTTTCTGTTTGTGCTCCTCTCTGTACTTTACTGATCATTAGTCAGTCCAGGATGCATGAATTAGTTGGTGACTTTTCTGCTTTGTTTTCTTCCTTGTTTGTTCCTTACTCTGCTGTTTCTTTGGACCATCCCAACCTTTTCTACAGAAGTGTTTTTCTGCTAGGTTTTATTCAACAGAATCCACGTGGTTTCCCAATATGAGCCTTAATGGAAACAAATGTTTACAGCATTTTCTGAGCATTAGGTGAGCTGCTATCTTTAATTATGAAGGGCTTGGAGATGGAGGAGGAAACCCACTTACTGGCAACAAAGGGCCCTAGGACTGTTTGTGCTTGGCTCATTCATCTCTCTCTGCTTCACAGACAAGTGAGACTTTCCAAGCATTTGAATACAGTTTATTCTATCAATTAAAAAAGAACAAAACAAAACCTGTCTCTTACATTGCTTAAATACCTATTAAGCCCATGAACGGAATACTAATTTCAGTGGTTCTGTATAATGAGCTCTGAATTTCTGAGTCATGTCAGCCACGGAACCTCTTAACAAGGACATAGAAAACCCCACAAAAAAAGAACTAATGTCAGTCTCAGTTCCTTAATTATTTTGATGAGTGTAGAAATGAAAAGCTCTAAAGCATTGTGTCACAGTGGTTATTTTCCATATTGAATATAACAGGGAGGATGTATGAAGATTTTCTGCTCTGTTACTGGGGTGGATAAAACACAGACCAAGAAGGTCTGGGCACTGGCAAGACTCAATGCCAGCAGCACACCTCATCAGCTGACAAGCCCTTAAAAGTTCTTAAGTGGGATGAGATATGAGGTTAGGTGGAGTTTTGTGTTTCTTTTCTTTTTGCCCTCCCCTCCTTCCGCATGAATGCCAGCACATGTAAATCGCGGTGCTTAGCTGGTGCAGAAAGCGGGTGTTGCAGTGCAGAGCAATGCTCCACCAGCTTGATAAGAAGGCGCAAGTGATATCTGAGCGGCATGTGTAAGAGTCCTTTACCCCTGGATGGCTGTTGCTTTGAGTTCCTGTGGATTTTAATTAGGCAATGCAGTGATGGTGCGCACTACCTGCATTTCAAAACATAGATGTTACTTGAATGTCATTTATTCTTCCTTTCAATACACCTACAGGCAACTTGGTTCAGCTGCACAGTCCCTGTAGGTGAGGCTGCTGAGTGCACAGTGACAGCTTGTATGCTCCCACTGCATCACAGAAAGTGCTCTGCTCATTCCTCTGGAAAATGTTGTTATATAATGCAGCACGGTGCTTTGCTGTGTCTGCTGGGGGATCACCCCTCTGTAGAAGGGTTGCATTGTCAAGTTGGGTCTTTTAAGGATAGAATTCAGCCTTACTTAATGATATGTGAAATGTAACTTAATGCATTTATCACTGTCTTAAATTTTCTGGCCTTGCACAATGAACGTCCCACAGTGTGAGCTTCATTTTCTCCTTAGACTGTATTATTTGTATTATTGACAAATGTGCTCATTTATACTAGGGAGAGAAAAATAAAGGCAGGGAACCTTGAGAAATGCCAGCTAATAAAAAATAAGACAGTTGTGTTTTCTAATAAACAATGAACATAGTAAAACTGGTGATGCTACAGGCATCTTGTGTTATTGATGAAAACAAACTGCTTACTGACATCTGCAGCAACCAGCCTTTGAATGGTGGCATCCCAGAGCCCCTCAGTGCCATGTGTTAGGCAGAATTGCTGGAATTCACAGTGTGAGACTTTAAGGTTTTAAAGGGGTTTGATTAGTTTGGTTTTCCCCCTCAGGCTGTATTTTTTTTTTGGAGATTTATGTTTCTTATACAATAGGAAATATAAGTAAGATAAATATAATAAATAATATAAATAAGAAAAAAGGAATAGCTGCTCTTTTCTTGGAGATGGTGTGAAAAGCCATACGTATTTATTTTGGACAGCTGATTACTTTAGCCTTCTGAATTCCCCATTGTTAACAGTTTGAATCCATCAGTACTGCTCTGGAATAGCTTTTCGCATGCTGTAGGCTCTTCGCTACTTCTCCTGAAGAATTCCTTCTCTCTGCTGCATCCCACCACCTGACACAGAAACTACAGACACATTTCTGCAGGTTGTGAACATCCTCTTCTTCATGAGCAAATGATTAGGTGATTAAGTACCACAGCTTCTGCATCAAGTTGCTCTTAGCATGAGAAAACTTGAGTTCAGCATGTGCAACTGCTGTAACCCTGCTGTATTATAAAGCTGATTAATGAAATTTTCCTATTTATACTGCTACTTGTACAGTATTCGTAGATTAATCCCCCCCACCCCCACCCCCCAAGTTGTTTCTGAGATTCTGTAAATTGAGGTGCCATATTCATATATGTTTTTATTCATATTTGTTGTCTGAAAGCGTGTAAGTTGATGGAGGGGAGAGTACCACCTTGTTCTGTAGTAGAATTCAAATGATCAATTTAAATAATGATAAACCCTAACTTTTGATGTATCTCACTTTTCATGGCATCTGTCTAGATGCAGGAGGTTGATGTTCTGGGTCAGCTGTAGCTGTTCCAAAGACAGATCCTCCAGCATGAGTTTTCTCCATTGAGTGGAATGCAGAACATTAAAACCTTGCCAAGAAATACTTTTAGAGAATCCTCTCATATCTGCTGAGAGAGAGGGTGTAGAGGAAGAGCTGCCTTGACTTGTTGCTTGTTCACTATGACCCAGGGAACCTCATGGCCACTGTGGTGGGGATTGACACCACAGAACATCTCTGCTGCATTTGGCTTGTAGAAGATGATAAAGCTGACTATCCTTCTTTCTCCCCCTCTCCCCCACAACTGGTTTTCCCCCTAAAAACCTCCTTTCTTCAGGGAAATGATTGTATGTAATAATTGGCTGCTGAATCATTCTAAAGGAGCTGCTCAGTAAAACTGAGTAGTCATTAATTTAACACTCTAATGCTGAGCGAATGTGCGAGCTACAACAGCTACTTTGCTTTGCATCTGCACTTTGAGGGTGTTGGCATTCCTCTGTTTTCTTCTGGATTTAGAAAATCTTCCTTAAAGGGCTGAAGCTTGAAATGGTCTGAGACTCTCAGGACCATGTTTTGTAGGTATTATGGTGTTTGGCTCACCAGTTGTGGCAGCATGGGTTCCTAAATCTGGAGGAGTGTTTAGTTTTGATTTTTGATTGCTTTTGAAGCTTTTCTTTCCCCTTGGGGAAGGGGAAAGGTACGTAAAATGCAGTTAATTATGACAGTTTATTATCTCATTAAATTAGGAAATATCATCTGCTAAGCTTATTATAGTAATCTAAAAATCAGCTATTCATATTTCTGATGTTTTTCTCCAATCATGGCTTTTCACTGCAGATAACATACATATGTATATATGCATGTGTGTGCATGTATATGCATGTATGAAGTATTGAATAAGTAAAACTTACCTATATAGTTTAATTTTATGTAGCTTAAAACATTTTAACCACATCAGTCATGTCCGGCTGTCTAAGGTCACTCAATGGCTGTGAAGAGAGGTACTGTTAGTGACCCAGTTGTTTCTAGTGTAGCTTCTGATCTTGCAGATTTATGTAACAATGATGCATGGAAGTGCTAGAACACATTTGAAGCTGCCTGGCTATGAGGAGTCCCTTGTGGGTAGAGAGAGAACCCTGGTGAATGCACAAAAATATAGATTAGCATGTTCAGCAAAATTCTTACTCAGATTTTGAACCCTGTATGAGACCAGAGATGTCTCTGTTTGGTGTGGTTTTAATACTGCCCATATATATTCAAAATGTGAATATTCAAAATGTGAAGTTGGAGTCATTACCTTTTCCAAAGTATAGAATTTGAATATTTGGAGATGGAATTGCAGCTTAAATTTCTTCTAAAGGCAAAATCTCCCTCTGTCTACAGTAGGAAACCACCACAGAAAATAGCAGGTTGTGGGATAGGTGGACTGGAATCTGGTACAGCTTTAAAAGGGATTTTGGATTTCCTGATCCAAAATCATTCAAGTCTTAGTGGTGGTGCTCTGCTGAGATTTTTAGACGGCTTATGTTAAGATAAATTAAGATGCAGCTTTTAAATTAATGAAGTTAAACTGGCACAAGAGGCTGTATGGACAGGCTGTCTTTTTGATTTATCTGTCAACAAGGCACTGGTTTAACCTACTCTTAACCCATAACAGTCCATGTGGATTTGAACTGATTTAACAAAAATTAAATTGGGGCAGTCTTGCGTTGCCAGCAAGGCCTCAGGAGAAGCATCTCTAGTTCTGCCTTTTGGCGTTGTCTTCCCTTGGTAATGGTGTGATAAAAGATGCATTTATTTTATTTGTTGACTTTGTTGACTTAATTCTCACCTTCAAGCTAGTAAGATTTCCTTAGTGCTAAGGGCACTTACACAACCCACTGTGGTTGCTTTTGTTTGTTATTTTGATCAGTATCCCAAGCTACTGAGCCCATATTTAATATAATTTTAAACCAAGAAAATACTCGAGGGGTTGGTGAAAACCTCCACATATTTGTTTACCTGTGGCTCAGTGGTTGGCTGGGTATGAAAAGAGCTGCGTGTTTTGTCAGATTTCTGCAGTTTTCTAATCAGGCATGTTGTGGCTGCGTTGCCATTCTCTCCTTAGTCATCTGGTGCTCACAGGATTTCCTTTTTTTTTTTTTATTTTTGTTGTTGTTGTTGTTGTTGTTGTTGACTTCCACTTTTTCTGAACATACCAACACCTGTTTGCATTGCCTCACGATGTTTTACTTTCTCTCTTGCTCCTGGCGTTACTGCCTTGCTTTCTCTTGCTGCCCAAACGTTCTTTCCAATTTCACTTCTTTCATTCTTGGTGTGGAGTTTTGCATGGCATTCTCACCAATTACCTTTCAGGTGCCCAGCCTTTGACAACTACGTGAACTGGTGTCGAGTTCATTAAATGGTGTCGGGCAGTCCCAGCTAAAATAGCTGGCAATTTCTTGCCACTCCTGTGTGGGTGCACTATTGCCATGACCTTTTGTATGGCATGTGGCAAATTGACCTCAGGCCCTCATCTGATTCAAGCAGGCGTGGGCGTGCACATACTGTTTTCCATAGGATTTTCTTCCTTCTACCTGCCCTCTTTTCGTCAATGTCTAATTTCAGCCTGGAAAAGGGATAGAAGAGTTATTTGCCTGAGGACTGCCAGTAAATCGGTGACCAAATCTTGGCTCAATGCAGTTGAAGAGGAGAGAAAGTGCCAGGAAGTATCCCAGGATTTTGGGCGTTTCCAAACAAATTTACTGTTCTTAGTTGTTGCTCTGGTGATTTATTACGGTCAGTGACCACACCTCAGGGACACTTCCAGAGGAGCACAGTGCCAGCCAGTGGACTTTGCCCATGGGGCACCTAGAAAGTGCTCACTGCACTTTTATGCAGTGTCACTGTCAGTGTAGACAGCGTCTGGTATGCCACCTTCTCCTTCCTATTTTAAATGTTTGTAAGCTGGGGCTTTGCTTGTGATGATACAGGGAAAAGTAGTGGGTGATCTGCTCATGAGGGCAGAAGTGTTGGAAGTCAGACATTTTCATTCCTTAAAAAAAATTCTTAAAAAAACCCCCAAGGTTGTCAAGTAAAAAAGCCCACCCAAATTTGTCTTCCTTGCTTGTCTTGGTGGAAACTGGGATCCTTGTTGCAGAAAGGTTGACAGTGAAAGGAACCACACTGGCATTGCTGCCAGGCATGTTTTCTGTTAAAATTTTACAGTTCAGTAGCTAATGTGTTTCTCAGTCAGCTTAGGGTGATCTTAATGCAAGCTGCTAGTGGAAAAGGGAGTCCTGTTCTTCCCTCTAGTGTGTTTGTGCCACTTCTTTTGGGCCAGCACCCACACATCTGTGCTTACGAAACCCAACCTGAAAAAGGAAAAAACCCAACCTATAAATTAATTTTCAGTTCGACCAACTTCCTCAGACAGTTGATTATAGGGTCTCAGGAGCTCTAGTGCTGGCATAAGCAGGAATGTGTGGCTGGAGGTGAAGGGAAGAACATATACCACTCCTTTTTTCTGAAGCAGCCTCTCTGAGATCAGTTTAAACCAAACTGAACCCACTCATTCAGGTGAGTAGGATGCAGGTGAGGCAGTGCAGCAGTTGCTGCTCCAGAAAGGCGTGGTCCCACTCCCTTTGTCCACGCTGGGACTGTGCCCTCCCATTACTTCCTGGTCAGAGTGCACAATGGGATGCAGAGCCAGAAGAAACATGACTTTATCCTTCCACTATCAGCAAGCTCCTAGTTTATCTGAGTTGTATCATCAAATATCAGGTGTCCTGCTGCTCATGTTCCACTGTGCATCCTAAAAGTAAAATTAAGGAGGATGTTAAGGAAAAAGCACTGATAAATCTCACTCTTCTGTGAACAAAGTCTTCTCAGAGGGACTGTATTTTTTCACTTCCTGGACAGATGTGTGCTATGTACGCACAATTAGTGTGTGTCTGTGAGAGTTTTTTACTATGATTACCTGGTATTGAAATGAGCTCGATATGCACCATATCTTTTTACTGGAGTCTCCAGGGGCAGGGGAATGTGACACATGTGACAAGAAACAAGAGAGTATTAAATACTTACTACTGCAGGTAAAGAAAGAGAGTCTGCAGGGAAGGTAATAGATTGTGGTGGCACAGGAATTGTTACCATAGTTTCTATTCATATCATTAGTTCCCAACTACTTTTTCTGGCATTCAGGAGGAAGAGAAAGACAGCATGCTCTGGCAGTCCAGCCAGCCCCCTCTCCCAGGATTTAGCATCTATGTAAAGAAGAGGTTTGAGGTGAATGGCCCCTTTCCTTTTCAGGCCAGTTTGACTGGTAGCAGGATGTGGCATGGCTTCAAAGAAGGCATGAACAGAGTTACTGGGACAATTGACTGCGTCTGCCTGATTGACTTGCAAGAAGGGGCTGTATGACTCCTGGGGAGGAAGCCTGGAGAGGGTTGTGGTTTGCTTCCATGAGAAACTCAATGCAAAAAATTACAGTGGTGAAGGAAAAGAGACGAAAAAGTAGAGATAGCACCTGCTAAAGTTTGTATTTTATCTTCAGAGTTATATAAGAATAGCATAGATTTAACATAATGGAATTCAATATTATACAAGAATAGCATAGGATTAACATAATGGAATATACTGATTTTTATTTTCTTTTCTTCCTCTGATAGCTCACTTGCATGTTTCCGTTTAGTAATCCTTTTTGGCAAGACAGTGAATATGACTGATGGGTGTTCTATGCAAAAGTGATCACTTTGCTGCTTATCAGAATAAAGTCTGTGCAGCAGATATAGGATGTCTTGTGTCTTTTTTTTTCTTGCTGTTTGTCTAGAAGTTGAAGTTTTTACAAGAGAAATGTTGGGTTCCTGGTAATAGCCAGGTAGAGGAGCCTTCTGAAGGCTGTCCCTATGGGAAGTGCAAATACACCGTTTCAGGTGTGGTTAATGGCAAGCTGCAACCTCTGCAAGAGGTTAAAATGCCCACAACCTACTGACTTTTATCACTTCCTGCCAGTAGATGAAAAATTTTATTCAAATGTTAGGGATTAATGCAGGGTTTAATTGAACAAGAAGTTTCTCAGCCATTCAGATGATGGCTAGAATGATCCACACTGTTATTTCTGACATTTCTGCCAGAAGTAATCTGTGGTATTCTGGCTAGTGCAAGTTGCTTTTAGGGCGAAGGTGAACGATTGCTAGAGTTGAGGTATGTTTGTTTTTCTGAGATTGGAAAACAAGATTGAAATAGTCTGTAAAGCATTTTTTTAAAAGCAGAATTGCAGAGAAAAGTTTGCTCGAAGTGAAAAGAAAATTTTCCTTCAGTCACATGGCTTTGATCTTGCATCCTCTTGAGTTTTAGCAGCTGGTAAAATTACTAGGGAGGGAGCTGCTGCTATGTTTGGTATTATTTGGTGTATCATAGGGAGCAAAGAGCAGCTCTGAATTGATCAGAGATCAGGGGTTTGTGTAGTGCCCAGGCATTGCATGAGCAAGGAAGTGGGAAGCTCTGTCATCTGAACCGTGCTGGTTTTGTTTAATGCCTCCTGCTTGGGAACTGGGAAGTGAACAGGTCTTGCAGATGTCCCTCAGATGTCTGAGAACACTGAAGATAATACTAGAAGAATATTGAAACTGCACAGTGTGTTGCTAGAAGTAATTTTGACCTCTCTGTAATTAAATAGGGGACAATTCTCAAGTTTTCTCAAAATCGACAGGTTTTAACATTCTATAGGCTGCCTATAGGGTAATATTCTATTGGAATATTTCCCACCCTTTATTCGTATTCTGTAGGGTGGGAAATATTTTTTTAGAGGTCAAAAACACTTTTGAAAATAATCCAAGCCTGCGTTGGTAATAAACAATAACAAAGTTGCCTGCAATTCCACGCAGACAGCAGCATGGTGTTGCAGAGAAGTGAAGTGGAAGGGGAGACCATTTTGTGTCTCTAGGCTTTCCCACACTGGCTTTACCTGAATATCAGAAGACTTGTGAGGGTTGCTTCATTCTTCCACCTTCAGTGAGTGCCAGCAGTGTGACCTTGGCAGGTTCCTTGCCAGTAGGTGGAGATTGTGCAGGTGAACTGGAAATTGCATCCTCCTTCCAGTGAGGAAGGTGTCTATTTGCATGGAGTTCAACCTTGTTTACTTCCAGCACAAGGGACAAGGTTTAATGTGAAAAAATAACTTTGTTCTTGTGGTTTTCTTAATGAAAAGAACTTTGTAGACATAGTACACACTCAGACATCTGGTAGTGATTATTAAAAACCAAGCAAATGTAAATGAGTTCCTGAATTCTTTTTTTTTTTTTTTTTTTTCTGCGGTGGTTTTGCATTTTAACTTTTTAGCATGTGGTGATGCTCTTCTCTGTGCAGCAGCACAGCATAAAATGGCAGACCTGGCCTAAAGTTATCCTTGGTGATGTTCTTCTTGCTTTCTGGTATGGCATGGTGGTTTTGGCTCAAGCTGAAAAGTAGCAATCTTGGGTCACACTGCTAAAATAGAGGGACAGCCCTCATTCCTGGATGCAGGAACCAGAAACCTTAGTCTCCATTTGCCAAGTACTTTTGTAGGTAGCTGTGCTCAGCTGTGCTTGGTAGGCAGCTTGAAGAGCACTCTGTGAAGAGAACCAAGTAGCAGTCTGAGATGAGAAATGCTGCAGAAGAAGAATGCCTCCAGAGCATGGGTGCAGGAGTGGAAGTAAGCTGTGCACAGGTGGGAGCGTGGGGAGAAGCCAGAAGTTGTTGTAGCTTTTATGGTACTGCTGAAGTCAGTGCTCATCAGCTGGTGCTTGGTACTGCTTCACGCCGGTGCAGCGTCTCCCACCATAGCTTAGTCCCAAAGAGTCAAGTGTCATAAACTAGCGTGCGATCTCTGTAGCATGCATAGCCCACAGAACAGCAGGGAAAGAGATGTATCCAGGACACAGCCCCCTCCAAAATGGACTTCTGGAATACATTCCTGTTCCTTCTGAATGAGGCTGATTTTGCATCACTATGCACCTCTGTAGCTTCTGTGGGCATATCTGAGCTGGCTCAGATGAATGCTGTGGTGTTGAGGATGTCGGCAATAACCAGGACTTTGGGAGGAGCATTTGTAGGACTCACAGTCTGCAGCATTGTTGTTAGATTCATTTCCATGTAGATTGATGAATTGAAGGCTTTATGCAATGTGCAATATGGTACAGTGTAGACACAGCTGGAGTACAACTTGGAACAGTCAAAGGTTGAAGTACCAGTGCTTATGTTCTTAGACTAGAAATTAAGCTACTCCAGAATGGGAATTTTTAAGAACTGTTGCAGGACAAAGGAAGGGTGGCACCACCTGTCTCCAGTATTCAGAAGGATCTCTTCTGCCATCTATTGCCATGTACAGCTCACCACATGTCTGTATGGAGAGGAAGAATTTTTGTCCAGTCTCAGGTGTTATAGCCCTGGAGAAAGTAGATTTAAAAGAGTCATTGTGTTTCTGGTTGTCCAGATCCCACACTTATTTCTGGAGAAATAACGCTTTGGCCCTGGATTTATGAACAAGTCTGTAGGACAGTTGCTATGGTGTCATCTGATGACAGAGGCTGTAAGAAAACTGCTTCTTGGGAGCTTCATTCAGCTGCCATATCCTCATTTGAGCACACTCCCACTGCTGCTTCTCTCTGGACAGCAGCCAATAAACCGTCCTGGACTTGCCACAGCCACTGGCACATGGGACAGGTGGAAAGGTTTGAGTATTTGATGGTCATTAATGTATTTCAATTTAAATCAGCCTTTACTCAGCTACTGGAGTCTGAGCTGGAAGCATGCCATTGTTGAGATATTTGAAGGTAGATGTGTGGTTTTGTGATTGTGTTGTGCTGGAGTTGCACCTTGGTAACTCAAAATTGTTTTGGTTTTAGCACGATGAGAGGTTGTGACCCTGCCTACAGTGCTGCAGTGATGCACACTGTGTGCGATAAGCATGGACTGTTCTTGCATCAAGCCCAGTTAAAACCAGTTGCAGCAGTAAGGTGAGAGGGAACCCATTCTCCTGGAGAAGGGCTGCAACTTTGACTAATAATGCTTTTGGTTTTTTGGATTGTTTCTTGTTCCTCTTTGCCTGCCTGTATCCTGAAGTCCATGAAGGGCGCTCAAGTTCACACTGGGAAATCCTACTGCTCCATAAGAGTAGTGTCAAAATTCCCTGACCACTGTGGATGTTTCTGGACAAAAAACAGGGCATTTAGTACCCAGTGTGATTTAGCCCTCTCAAGGTTATCTAGACCACTGAAACACCTGCACTCACTGGATCCACAGGTGAAACCTGAACGCAGTGTTAGTTTTCTACAACTTCTTCTATAAACTGTCTAGTATGGGCCTCAGTTTAGCAGGTAAGCTCTCCATACCTATGTCGTTGTGACTGCTTATATAGGCAATGTGGAGTATGTACAAGGCACATTTATGGTGATTGGAGTTGTCCAGTTCCTCCTAACACAGTTGAAGTGGTGGGGGATGGTAGCAGTGCCCTGCAGCTTTTAAGGACTCCCACTATGCCCAGTGCTATCTTTTGTGTTGTTTGAACAGCCAGCTGTTTCCCTTAGTAGCTATAAGTGTCTCTGCTAAACTGCATGACATGAGGAGGGTTTGGAGACTGCAAGTACCTTCTTGTAATCAGTGAGCCTTGCCAGGAAAAATAGGCGGTTCCAGAATTAATGATAATTGGAGCAGTTTTTAGCAAAAAAAGTTTGTGTCTAGCTGTACTTTGAACTAGTCATGAAGCATATGGGTTAGCTCAATTATTGTTCATTAAATGCCATTCCCAAACACCTTTCTGTTGTTAACAGGAGAGGCGATTCTCAGAAACTAACTGTTTGCCATTTTAAAAAAACCACACACACACACACACACACACAAAATCTCAAAGGAAAATGTGCATCCATTCATTTTGGCTGAAGTTTTAGAGCAAGAAGTGTTTTTTAAAGAAACATGCCCTGTTAGGCTCAACAATCAAGAACTGAATGGGCTTAATATTGTGCTTTCATTGGATCACTTGAAAATTTTAATCTGGTTTAAAATCGTGTTGTCAATTTAGGCCCAATTTTGATTTACTGGCCCACAGAAAGTAAAAAAGATTGAGTGAATAAAGGTCTTAGTAAAAACAGCTTCTGGAAATTGTTGCAGTCAACCTTTCTGGAATGTTTAATTTATTGTGAAGTAGCCCAGATTCTTTTAATCATATGACAGGACTAAGAATACTCTTACCTGGTAGTACAGGTCTAGGTTGTGTCTTGGATTACGCTATCTTGCAAATTATTTTGAAGGAGCTGTATCTGAGAGTGACCCCACGCTTTGCAACAGTTACCTGCACTTGATACCTGCAGGGATGGGAGCAACTTGGTCTCTTCACTTCTAGTCCCTTCCTGGTACGAACAGGTGTGGGGACACAGATGCTGATTGAATCTCACTACTGCAAACTTGCTGGCAGTAGCAACAGAGCCAGGTATTACCAAATGGGCAACAGATACCACTGATATGGGCAGAAGATACTATCCCAGTAGCGTTGGAGCGTGTGGGAGAGGAAATTCAAAGGTATCCTGCACACGCCAGCTTTCTTGATCTTGGTGTGGTGCTGTTGATTGACTTGACAGCGTAGCTTGGTACACAGCAGTGGCAGAGGTGTGTGAGTACAGATAGAAACACTGCCTAGTGCCACCAGAGCCAACACGTGCACTCAGGTGTGCTCCAGGGATAGCCAACAAGATCTTGTGTTCTGAGGGGAATTTTTTCCCACCTCATTTTTTTTTATTATCCAGATGTTAGCCATCACAGTTTGGGGAAAAAAGAATATGTTTCATATAAGTTTTAACATTACTGTCGTAGAAAACTTGTTGAATTTTGGGGCCCTGTTCGCATGAACTGATGGACTTCTAGAAGGTCACTATTGGGAGGGAATGTCTTGGACTTACTGTGAGGATTGAAAGGGTAAAATGTAGCTTAGCTGTGCTTCCTGCTGGCACAAGATTTCCTTCTCGTCCTGTGAAGAATGATACCTCCAGCAACAAGTTTTGCATGCTCATCTTGGGCTTGCCTAGAAGTGCCTGTAACATGGTCGACTTTGAGGTCGAAATTACACACTTGATAATCATCTGATTTCCAGCAGACACCTGGCTGTTAAAGTCTAAATTACTTTTTTTATTTTATTTTTAAATGAGGGCAGAACATTTCTGCAGCCCGTCACATTCAAGGAAGTTTACCTTACTGAACAAAGCTGCACACACAAGTGAATTCTTCTGTCCAGACATGCTGTGTGCCAGACTGAGTGCCACGTTGTATGGTGCAGTTACACAATTTACATGCTTGGTTTATCACCTCCAATGAGACCAAAAGATGGTGACTCATCGAGGTCAGGGGTACAGAGCCAAGCAAACCTCAGAGATAAGTATTTCACCATGCCAGCAAAATGTCACAGCAAGGAAGTAAATAACCCAGGTATTTAGCAGAGGGGAAGCTATAATGATGTTAGCATGGAGTGGTCAGAACAAAATCTGTGAGGCAGAGTGCCCAGTTGTGCCAAAGCCTTCCCTTAATTGTTAAGTGAAAAAAGCACATTGCAGTGAGAAGGAAAGTGGGAATACAAGTACACAAAACTGTACCTCTCAAGCAGCTGCTTCAGCTACAGTTCATATAGTGTTTGGAAACCTAACTCCTTGTCCTGCTGTTATCAAGAAAAAGGATATATCAGGCTGCAGAAAAGCAGGAAAAGACAAAAGCAAAAGTGGAGTTCAGGGAGTAAATGAAAGATAATGAGACCAAACAGCAAGGACATATGGCAGCATATACTAAGCAGGAAGTTTGGTGGAAAACTGGAGATTGCTGGAGAGTAGAGAAATTTGCAGAAGATTTTTTTGCAAATCTCTTACCGGTTGAGATACTTAGGCATGAGAATAGCTTCTCAAACCCAGAATTTTTTATAGATAGATTAGTATGCATGCAAATATATTACAAATCTGTGCATATTAGGTTTTGTGTATGTTTTATAGTTCTTATGCTTTGTTTTTGCTTAGGAGTTATGCAGTAATAAACTGAAAAGAGTCAGATTTTTGTAGTGATGTACAACAAAATCTCACATACTGATAGCTTAATACTTGATTTGTGGCTAGCACAATATGCACTGTTGTCTAGAATGTTAATGTTTACTAAACTTAACACAGGCTGCTACTACTAGGCTGAACTTTGCTTTGCGAAGAAAAGATCGCCTTTGTGTATTAAGTCTTTTTTTCCTGAATGTGAACTTTTTCACAAGCTAAAGGAATGGTGCTAGGATATGGTATTTTAAAAGAAATTCTGAAGCACTTTTAGTTAACACAAACTGAAGTGTTTTAATTAAAAAGAATACAATTTACTTAAAATATTCAACTAATAATAAGTTCTACTCTAAAAAAGCTTCAAAAAGTATATTTTGTGTCAGGAGAGAAATGTTTGCTAGCCTAGTCTGACTTTCTGCAATCAGGATATTTTTGTTGTTTAGTTTTAGTCTCTGGCTGAAATTTACTTTCTTAGACCTAAACAGTCAGTTCAGTAGAAGAGAACCATACTCAAAGGAGGTGAGACTTCCTCAGGCTGAGGCTTTTTTGAACTTTGCGTCATAGTTATGTGTTTAAAGTCTCTCAAAAGAAGTAGAAGGAAAATAATATTCTGTTGAGAGAAGGTGGTTTACTGTTTATTTTTAAATAGTCTAGATATTTCTGGCTGCATCTTGGGTGTTCGTATGGCGTTTGGATGTAGAATTATTTTAAGTTCTTTCCTCATCCTTTTCCGTCTTGCGAAGTTTTTTGTTTGAATATTTATAAGCCTTACATAGTGTGTGCCCTTTCAATGAGGACAAAGTGAGCAATTTATTTTGAGGACAGAAACAGGATTTTTTTTTTTTTGTTCTTTCTGCTGCTCATGCCAATCTGTCTGTTGTCGCCAAATGCACGCTAAATAGGTCATTCCAGCAGAAATCCTTGTGTTAAGAAGCAAAGAGCAAAGCCCTGTTGGTGGTGTTATGCATTTAAACAATCATGGATTCATTTAGGTTGGAAAAGACCTTTAAGATCATTGACCATAACCATTAACCCAGCACTGCCAAGTCCACCTGTGTCCTCTAGTGCCACATCCATGTGTCTTTTTAAATGCCATCAGGGAGAGTGACTCAATCACTTCTCTGGGCAGACTATTCCAAAGCTTTGCAACCCTTTCTGTGAAGAAACTTTTCCTAATACCCAATCTAAACATCCCCTGGCACAACTTGAGACCTTTACCTGTGGTCCTGTCACTTGTTATGTGGGAGAAGAGACTGACCCCCACCTGGCTTCACCTTCCTTTCAGGCAGTTGTGGAGAGCAATGAGATTCTCCCTGAGCCTCCTTTTCTCCAGGCTAAACACTCTCCACTCTCTCACTCACTTCTCATAGGGCTTGTGCTGCTGACCCTTCACTAGCTCCATTTCCATCTCCACCATCTCAGAGTCTTTCTCGCGGTGAGGGGCCCAAAACTGAACACAGGATCTGAAGTGTGGCCCCACCAGTGCTGAGTACAGGGGGACAATGACTGCCTTGGTCCTGCTGGCCACACTTTTTCTCTCCATATTTTAGATAAGCACCATCATACACACAGAATGTCTTTCTGAGCACTTTTATAATTTCAGTTCTGCCTTGGTCAGAAGTTGTGTGTGAGTACGACTTGATACACTTCATCTAATGTAACTGTAGTGAAGAAGGAGGATACAATCCTTCTTTGGCAGCAGCTTCACACTTAGATTGGATTAAGTGTAATGTGAAACCATACCTGAAATAATTGGTTTTATGCTGCTAGAGTTTTTCATGGGGACATACAAGTTTGTTAAGGTGCATACATGCCTTCACAAGAAAACAGTTTTAGTTGCTGCCAACGTGAAATACGTGTGTTTTTTCTTTGCTGGCCCATCTTTGAAACTGGTCATGTTTATGTAAATCTGGAGCAAGGGCTACTTAAGAATGTGTCTTTTACTTCCTAGTCTTGATTCCACACCCCCGTATGCTGTAGCTGCAGAATAGTTTATTTCTTGCTCGCAGCTCACTCTGTATGCACTCTCAGGCAGTGACATAGAAGCCTGTGGAGCACATACATATCCAGGCAAGGAACAGTAGTTGTTGCAGAAACTTAAAGGATGCTGCAGTCATAAAAGAGTGCTTTCATTTACTAGTGTTCATAAACTGAATCAGTGATATTTACACCCTGTAACTGCTCATGGTTTTAATAAAAGATGGATATTTCATAAGGGGGGGCCTGGTTTTGTGGCACTGGTGAGGTCAAACTGGGCAGATGGAAGTACAACCATCTTTCAACTCTGGTTTGAGAGGAGAAGCATCTCAGACACATCTGACCATACAGCAACAAGTCTCCACAGCCTGCCTGGGAGAAGCATCAAAAGCTCATGGTTGTAAGTGGAGGAAATACCTGGAATTTTCTCTATCTTGCTGAAATCAAGGGCCCCCATGGGTAGTGAAGAGCCTGTGATGCTGCCAGGCCAGGCTCTGTGCCCCACAGAGATTTTTTTTGTCCCAGAAAAGAACACTATAGCAGACAGCATATTTTCAAAAACAGAACCAAAAGTACTTTCGGTTCCTTAAGTCATTTCACATCTATGCCAAACTTTCAAGTCATTCTCTAATCCTGTTTCAGTGCTCTGGGGACTAATAATAGGGATACTGCAAACCAGCCTGGATGATTCTTGTTGCAAAGGGTTAATTTTGAACCATAAAACAGGGGCTTAATCTTTACTTTGTGGGGTGGTACTCCTCCTTGCTTATCACTGATCACGAGATATGAGCAGGTACAGAGATGCAGAGAGTGAGTGGGTTTATGTTTTTAACAGCCTGGCTGATGAAGCACATCAATAGGAAAAAACTGCTGTGCAGAAAGCCAGGATGCTCGCTAACCTTTATAGTCTGTTTTTTGCCGAGAGAGCATATGTTTTGTGCAGAACAGAAGCCAACACAAAGCGTTTTTCTCTGGCTGCATGTATGGTTTTGGTGATAGAAGTGTAGTTGCTTGAAATTAAAATACCATTCATCCTGTGCGGGAGTCCTTAGTCTGCTTGAAGAGATGGGGTTCTGCAAAGCAATCTGATTTTTGGAGAAAATCTAATTTTTTGGAGATACAGGCAGATCTATACAAGACCTTCATTCTGGAAAGACAATTGTTCATAGATATGAGGAAATATATGTGCTAAATAGTCTTGTGGTTCCAGTTCACAAATTATAAGCACCATGATAAAAAAATTAGTAAACACCAGGTTATTTTTGCCATGGAAGAGATTAAAAGAGCGGTAGGAATGGCTGGTATGTTTTGTTGTTTGGGGCAGTGGGAGTTGCATAGGGAGAACAAGGACAATTTTATGCATAGTTTAGGGAGAAAACTGCTGAATGTTACTTTTGCTCTGTGTTGTCACTAGGGGACGTGTATATTCATACAAACACTGCTGGTATTTTCAATATTTTTTTTTGCTATCTTAGCGGCAAGATTGCAGAAGTTCAAAATGTAGTAACAAACCTCTTGTTACCCAAATATTTAAGGTTAATACCCATAAAAAAACAAGAGGTTTGCCAGTTATGTTTTTCATCCCTGCTGAATGATAACGGTGCTTTCCTTAAGTCACAACAGTCGAGGCTGCCATGGAGTGACAAGACCTGGGCTTCCCTTCAGTGTTATTTAATGTGTTTCACTTTGACATTATGTAAATACTCTGCTATTAGGCAATAAAATGACATAAAATTGCATCCTTCTCAACAAGATTTTAAGTTCTTTCTGTAGCTTCTCTCCTTTTTGAGCTGTAATAAAGTTCATAATTAGAATCCCAGTTGCTTAAGTGAGAAATTAACATATGGCGAACTGAGCCAGGTTCCCAGTGAGACCCCCTCAGGGTATATGTCCTGCCCCAAAATGCTTTCCCTAATACCAGTTTACGTTCTAGACATATTAAAGAAAATCATATTCATTGCTACCTAGCAGTTAATCAGAGCCTTCAGATAGGCTTGAAATAATTTGCAGCCAGCTGCCAAAATCACCTGCAGCCACTCATTTCCTGCAGCCGTATCCGGGCATGCTTTAAAACTAATTAGAGAGTGTCATTCCATTGCCCACTACCAGGACTGAACAAATTCATTCCACATAAGTCCTTCAATCTTACAAATTTATCCCAAATCCTGCTTAACCCCACTGCTGACCTCCTTGCTTACTGTCTTCCGAGCTGTGGCCAAGCAAACAAAAATCTAAAGGTTTTGACCTGATGATTTCCCTGTCAAAAATATCTTCTCCTAAAGGTTTTTTTTTTTTTTTTTTTTTAGAACTGGGCAGAAATATGTATACCTTATCTATTAGAAAATAAGATTCTAGCGGATTGGAATAAATTAAACCTGTAATGGGGCTAAAATAAACCTAATTTGTAATTTAATTAAAAACAGAAAGCAATGAGGACTAACACTTAACGAAAAAAAAGACTTTCATGGTGCAAAATACAAATTTAATTTCCAAATAAGTGAATGGTAAACTGTAATTGTATCATGTGCAAGAAGACACTCAGAACATATGAAACAGTAGTCACAGATTTTGCGGTCAAGATGTTCCCTTTCTGGTTTTCCAAATTGTAGCAGAAGATACCAAAGGGTAAAACAAATAAAATACTGTCTTCATTATTATTGACCCGGTTAAAGATTTGGCATAGGTGGGAGATGGATTCAGATTTATCTCTCTCTCCCTCTCTCTCTCCCCCCCACAATGGGGAATTTTTATGTTTTCACACACCCAGCAAGTTCTGCCTAACATGTTTCTGATGTGCTCTTGTTTCTACAGGCCAAGGCTGCAAGCACAAAGGAAGTTTGCTCAGTCCCAGCCAAACAGTCCCAGCACAACTCCAATAAAGATAGTGGAGCCGTTGTTACCCCCTCCTGCCACTCAGATTTCTGACCTCTCCAAAAGGAAGCCCAAGACAGAAGATTTTCTCACTTTCCTCTGTCTTCGAGGTGGGTATCTGGGAGCAGCGCTGGGGCACAGTCTCATTCACAGAAGGAGCTGTAGCACTGCACACCAAGCAGCAGCCAGACAAATGTACCGGAGCTGCGCTTGAAGGTATTGTGTGCATTTCACCTCTCAGCAATTTGACTATATCTGCAGCAGGAGCATTCGAGTTCATGGTTCTGAAGATCATAAAATGAGGCTGGTAATAGTGCAAAAAGAAATTTCTTTTATGCTTGGCTCTCTGTTACCCTGAACGGGTTTTTGTCTAGCTCTCTTAAGTCCTCCCCATCCTCCTTTGTTTTGTCTGACTATAAAGTGAAGAAGTGCTTAACTTGCCTGAGTATTTGTTCCCAAGAGGAGAAAATCTGCTTGGAAATTCCCCTTCTCTACCTACTCACTGTCCTTTATTGTTCAATCTGAGTGAGGCTTTTCATCTGACACTGGGTGGAGGGATTGCCATTGTTCTTGTCTGCCTCAGGAGCTGGATTGTTCCTGTGGTGATAATTAAAACAGGTGAGCTCCTCCTCTCAGCAATCCAAGTACAGAGGAGGTACCTGAAATTGTGGAGTGAAATACTTGAATTACTTCACAGTAACAGGTGCTTGAGCCTGGCTGGCTCTGTGTGGTGTGTCAGGGGTCCATGGACTGTGTGTTTGCAAGCCTGCATGTCAGACTTGGGGGGCCTGAGCGTGAGGTACAGCTCACTGTCTAGATTAAGCTAGAGAAGGTGATGTTACTTGACAGGTCATTTTTCTTAGAGACTTTCCATGGCCCTGTGTCCCAAGTCATGTGCTGAAGGTAACTATCATCTTTCAGTTCAATCCCCTAATTGTCATGTTACCTCTCACTGTATGTTTCTCCATAGGTGCGTCCCGTCTCATTAGTTAGCCGTAAGCACATCCTGCACTGGAATGATGCCTCTTGCTGTTGTTTTGTCCCATTACCTGCTGAAAGGGTGTACATTTGTTACAGATAGAGCTTGTCTGCATAAGTCTTACCTAGTGGATTGAATCTTTCAGAGTTTGTGTTTGAGTTCCCCTTTCTTAGGTCTCTGTTGCATCTGTGGACAGCAGTGATCAACACCACCCGTAGCTTCCTGCTTGAGGCTTTCTCACCTTAATGCAGTGTCGTTTGATTTCTTTTTTCTTTTCTTCTGTAAGATTTTAGGCTAGTGGTACCTTCAGACTGGTTGCTAATTTATCCATCTTATTTCACATCCAATATGGAGCCTCCATGCTGTTGGGACCTCTGGTAAAGTGGGTGGGTGGAGGGGATAGCGGAGGGTGATTTGCTAGCTTTTGTGTTTGTTTAAAGGATGGAGAGGAGCAGAATCTAATGGAGTTTCAAGTGGCATAACAGTCCTCTGAAATTTAATCTGTGGCAATGTATTTCTAATTTAGTGTGCTGTGAGGTTGATCTGTCTGTTGGCAGCGTGTCACTGCTGTGATCTGGGCCAACTGCCACAGTTGTTGGTGGGAAGAGTCAGATGGGGTTGTGTGTGTGCATGAGCGTACATGGCTGCATTCACACACTTGTTTCCACTGCTTGCTAACTAAGCATGTGTTATTTATAGCTTTGAAGGCACTTGGACTTATAGAAAGGCAACCTGTGTGAGGGTGTCACTTATCTCCACTTTTATTTCCTACTCTCTTAGCATTCTCTTAGTGTTCTGGTTTAACAATGCAAATGGGAAGCATGGGTACTTCAGTCCTATTTCAGTGCTTCATGTTGCTGGGGTTTTTTTGGTTTTGGTTTGGGTTTGTTTTGTGGTTTGTTTGTTTGGTTTTTTTTTTTGGTTTTGTTTTTTGTTTTTTTGGTTTTTTAATCAATGGCTGTTTAGCTCTTGCACCTGTAATTTTCTCCTTTGTTATTCATCTGTGGCATAATTGATGTTTTGTACTGTCAATTAAGAACTTGCAATTCATTCCTAATTTCTTCAGTATGCAGGAGTGCTCGAACATTTCTGACAATACATTCATTCAGACGGCAAGATCACAATTACAATTATGTTAAAAACCAGGAGGGAAAGTCTGCTCTGAGTGCCACACATGGCATGTTCTTGGTCTGCTTAAACAGTCTGAAGGAAAGCAGAAAAGAAAGCTGTCAGCTTTGTGTTTCAGCCCCCCCACAAGCTTATTACTCCATCACCCCTGTATAAAACATGAAAAGAGCCAGTTAAAAAGAGGCAGGAGAATCTTCTTGGACACCTGCTACCTGGATGCTTCTCTGTGGAGGAACAGGAGAATGCTGTGGTTTGGGTGGAGGAGTAGGTTGTTCAGACTTGTGTTAGCATGGTTCTGGCTTCTGTGCCTGAACTGCTGTGTCCTTCAAGAGATCCTGGCTGCCTGAGGTTGTGTCCATTTGGCCTCTGGGAATGTTCAGCTCCAGGTGGTTCTCTTTTGATGTGTCCATTTCAAAACACGGAGATGAAAGCTGGTTGTTAAAATGCTGGTAGGGAGTTAGTGTAGCAGCGTGCTGGTACATCCAGCTCCAGAAAGGTCCCACAAGTGACTTTGCAGGGCACTGGCAGGATTAGTTTGGTGCTACTCTTCTAGTGGTGCCTAGTGAGCTTGGAGAAGGAAGAGCCAGCAGCTTGCTAAGACCCTACATAAGGAAGGAAGACTTGGGATTTTTTGCAAGGGGTTATTTTGATTTGGAACCTCCATGCTATTATTTATTGAAGTGTTGAGGGTTTCAGAATTGTTTGCATGGTGGGACAGGTTTTGACTTCTGTCCAGCTGTGTGTGTCCAGCCTTGGCTCTTTGTGCTTTCACCATGAAATGCAACATGCAGTTGCATGGAAATAAGAGCACGTTCACAGGGTTGAAGTTCAGCACTTTGAAAATCTTAAGTGTAGTAGTGATAAGATCCAGAACAGTAAATCCCCATGTTTGTTTAATTAAAAAAAAAAAAGTTAGGACGATCTGAGGTCCTAGTCCTTCAAAATAATCTGGTGATATAATCCCTGGATTCATGATCAAAGCCTTTTTTTGAGCAAAGGAGTTTTTCCCAGGATTGATGGAAATGCAACTCAGTAATCTTCTCTGCCCTTGTCCCACCACACCCAGCAGTGGTGTCAGAAGCACAGCATAAATTTGTCACACCATACAATCATAAATCACTAAGGGTGTAAAACACCTTCAAGATCACCGAGTCCGACCTTTGACCGAATTCCACCATGAATTCACGTGTCAGTGTGTACTTTTAATTTTCTGTCTTTAAACAGAGAAATGTAAGCATCCTGTCACCACTACAGGTTTGCTCTTCGTTGTTCTTGTGAGGTTTATTTTGGGTGGGAGCAGCTGAATTCTGTCGGTGAAGGAGCAATACTATCATGCTACAGTGTGGAAGAAAGGCCCTTGATGTGCATAAGATCCCATACTTAGGAGAAGAAGTCCCATTTACCTGTCCCGCTGTGTTTAAGAAAATCTAATGATTCAAATAATTTTAACTCTCTCCCACTCCATTAGCACCCTGTAATTTCAAAGGGAAATAATTTAACCAAGATGACCTGCCTGGTTTCATTATCCAAAACACAAAGGCTTTAGACATATTTTAATTAGTTTGTTTTTCAAACTCTTGATTTGATAATGCACTGTACTAATTACTTCTTAAAAGGTAAGTGGAGCACAATGAAAAAGCTGTAACAGTTGATGAATATCTGAGACCTGGAATACATTTCTAGACTGACCAAATTTGGCAAGGCTCCTCTGTATTTTGTTATTTTAAAATACTCCTTTTAAAAAGGTTGATGTTTTTTAAAAATTTTATTAAATTGTGACCTAGAATTTTCAACACAAGGAGGGGAATAGTACAGATATCTCTGAAGTGTTTGTCTGCAGTGTTCTTATCTTTAAATAGGTTCTTTGAAGGAGCCTGTATGCCCTTTGCCAGAGGCATAATTAGTATCTTTCAGCAGCGTGTAGATACGAGTGTGTCATCTCCATGTGGTTGTACAACAGCTCTCACTTTTACTGTGTTTTCTGCCTCTGATCATATTTTTCTTAATAGCTTCTGTTACAGTGCATTTAAGTTACCTCTACTCTCTGTAATTATTTACAGGTTAAAATATTGTGGGTCAAATATCAGGCTAAAGGAGGAAGGAGAAACAACTCCCTGTGAGCAATAGATCTTTAGCAAAAGGTGATAACAGGAAGGCTGTGATTAGGAGAGTACATTTTAAGAAGTTTTCCCATGATCAATTTTCTAATTAAGCCGAGCCTCTGGGAGTTACATGCTAGAGAATTTCAGAGATTCCTAAATAAAAATGGTTTAATTGAGATCTCACAAATTGAGTTTTCAGGCTCTTCTATTCTGCAAAATGTGTGATTGTACTTTTTCTTTGAGTGCTGCACTGACTTAATAATCTGATGATTTATTACAATTGGGCAAAAATCAAAATAGAAAATTTCACTATAGTGTTTGTCTGAACTTCAATAACTTCTAACTTTTAGTGCAGTGTGCTCTTAAACAGACTTTTTATTCATCTAAATACCTCTGTTTGGGTGGTATAAAGGGTCGGGGCCTTTGATCTGAGTCTTCTTTTTTGAGTCCAGATAGGAGAGGTTGACTGTGTCAGTTCATACCTGCAGATATTTTCGATTACAATGGGAGAGCCCTTAGAACCAAAACTTGGGAGTTCTAATCTTGGGCATGTTAGAAAACAACTCTTAATTTGCCGATCTTTTCAGCAAGGCAAAAAGCCTGTTCGTTTGGTGTCAGTAGGTTCTGTAGTCAATGTGTGCTGTACTTGGATAGCTGCTGCCTTCCATCAGTCACATTCTTGAAGCACCAGCCATTGGCACCGTGGAGACTTGCTCACCACATCAGAGTAAGCAGATTGAATAGCACAGCAACTTGATTAGGCTGGAAGTAAAGCAGTGAAAATGCTGACACTGTCCAAAAGTATGAGCTTATTTGCAGTCTGGGTTAGTTTTTATAATTCCAAAATAATATTAAAACATGCAGACATATAATAATTTGTTTAAAATACTGGAATAAAAATTTTTATTGATGTTGTTATTGTATCACTTAGTATTTGAAACTAAAATTTTAGGATGGATTGAATATTCAAGAATAAACTTTAGGGCGCTGAATTTTAATTGCACAAACCATTTCATAAAAATAAGTTTGCATTTAGTAATTGTAGCCTCAAAATTTCTATGTTCTTTTTAAAGTTAGGGGTAACATTGAAGTGTAGAATATAAGCTGTTTCTCATATATGCAACCATTTAGGCCACCTATGGAACATGAGCTACTAAGCAGCTCTTGTAGTGGTTTAGGACAAGAGTAATTTAATCAGTATTGGCGGAGAGAAGTGGTTGTACAATCTCAGAGTGAACAACACTTGTGTGAAGTACAGAGAGGGAAGAGAGCCTGGCGACCACCACCATGGCATTATTCCTTCCCAGGAGAACAGAGTGCTGCTGGAGTGCCAGAACTCCAGGCATCCAGTGGAAGATGCAATTTCGTGTCAGTGTGCCTACTGGGAGATTTAAGAGATGGGAAGAGGTGCTGAAGTAAAATAGAGCATCCTGTGTATAGTACTACAGCTGAAGAAAAGGTTTTTCTTGCTCTTCCAATTTTTGAGCCCTTTCTGATGTTAACAATTTCAATATTTACCCCTCCCAAAAGCCACAGGATGCAGTTAATTGATTGAAATGGGAGACTGATCTTGAGGTTTAGCTCTTGTATTTGCCACAGGCTCAGTCTGAGTCTCTCAGCGAGCTGCTTAGTTTTTTGAGGATAAATATTTAACTCTGTATATAGGCGTCAACATAGCTGGATGTTGATTATGAATGAGCTACTGGCATAAGATCTGAGTGCTGCGATGGCAGCAGCCATTCAAAGCCTCAGTGCCCAGGTGAGCAACATAAAGGATTCTGGCAAAGGCAATTCCTGCCCTTCATCCCAGCCAAAAACCCCTGAGCCTGCTTCTCTAACCCATGAATATACCATAGCTTCAGTGTTATCCAAATGACTGATTTTGTGCTAGGGATGGCACCTAGGATCTCTTGGGTATGAAACACAGCCTGGTAGCTTGTTGGGAATATCATCACGGCTGTTTCAAACTTCCATACTAGTTTTGTTTTTGGTGGGAGGGAACATAAAGTTGGGGATTGAAATGCGTGTGGAAAGGGTTGGTTTTGAGGTTCACTGTAAAATCCAGTCAGGCTGGTGGAGTTAAATTGCTTTGAGATTGTCAGATACGAATTGTAGATGTAAGAAGCACTCCTTTGGGTTTTTTTTTTAATTTTGAATGCTCTGTTACTCTGCAGTGTTTTGCTAAGTTTGGAAAGTAGACCTTTTATTTTCTCCTGCAGACTCATGCATTTGCCCACCCTTGCTCCATATCCCTAGAAAAGGAAAAATTTTTTTCAAGCTTTTGGGTTTAGGTCTACTACTTCAAAGAACAAACTGAGAAGAAAATGGGGGTTATGTTGCTATACCAGTTGATAAATAAACTGTAACACCAGGCTCCTTGTGATTTATACAATGGCAACAGAGGGAGGAGTTGGAGCTCAGTTTTCTTTCCCTATTTGGAATGGCCTTTTCCTCCTTCTCGCTCAGGCACTAGGAAGCTCCTTCTGGGACCCTTCCTGCAGGTGGAATCAGACAAGTACAATTGCTCTTTCCTATAGAGTTTATGCAGTTTATGCTCCTTTAGCCTGGCTTGGTAAAACAACCATAAGGTGCAGGTATAAATTACATATATTTGCACTTTAGGGATTTGGCATTGTCCTGCCAAAACATAATATGTGGGACATATAATAAATGAGAAGCAGGCCCTAAATGTTAAGCATTGAGATGCCAGCATATGAGGAGCATTTGAGAGGCAAGGTTTTTCCACCTGCTTACAGCCACAAAATGGGGCTGTGTGTCAGAGGAGAAGCCAAATCTCTGGTGTGGCTCACTGTGGGGCTTGGCAAGCCATATGTTTTTTTGGGGCAGGCTGAAGTCCCACATAGCTTGACCTGCCTTGTGCCTAAATCATTCTAATGTCTTAAATTGTTTTAAGATTTTTCCAAAGCACATCTGGCTTGTGTTTAATTGTTAGGAGGGAAAAAAACAGTGGAGCTAGAGGGGGAGTTGGTGTAAATAATTCATGGAGAAGAATCCTCCAATTTTGCAGAAACCACAGCCCAAATTACAGTGAAGGCTTTTGGACTGAGATGATTTTTGTTGTGGTTGTAACATACCAGGGTTTGAATCCTGTCCAGATGAAAACATTTGGTTTGTACTTCAGTAAATACTGCAGAAGCACTGCCAGCTAATTCTGAAGAGTAATGAAATAGTATTTTTGGCAAAGCACATGCACTTTCCATACTTCTAATTCCACTCTTCAGATCCAAATTCAGAGGGGTTTTTTTAACATGTTTAGCTAGTCCAAGACAAAAGTTAATGTAATGTAATAAGAAACAAAACATAACTGTAATTTAGGAGAGAAAACTACACATTTGTAAAAAAAAAAAAGTAATGACCTCATTAGTCAAAAAAAATGGGTGAAAAGGAGTATAGTTTATTCTATTAATCAGGCACTTGCTGCTGAGGTCAACACATCTGTATGTACAGGGTGCAAAAGCATCAATTCTGCCCACTGTTAGTAGTGAGCCTGAAACCTGCACATGCAAAGGGTGACATCTTTCCTAGAAAATTGATAAAAGCAGCACCATGACTTAAACCCCCTATATTTTACTTTGTACTTATTGTTGTATAAGCACCAAATTATTGCAAAAGAGGACATGAAATACATTTGTCATTCTTTCATATGCATTAGGCCACACGTAGTGTGTAGTTGTGGTAATAATTTTTTCCTGTATAGTTAGGCTTTCTTTTGTGTCGCTCTCACAATAGGAGGGAAGACAAAATACTCAAGAGAGAATTTCAATAATGAAACTGAAGATACTGATAGAAGCAGTTGCCAAACATACTTCAAACCTAATTTCTTAAAAGAGCTGACTGTCCTCCCTTTTTGTAATAATTCATAGCTCATTGTAACCTTGATGAGTGATTTTTAAAAAAACTACTCATCATTAATGATTTTCTCAAAATTTGCCACATGCAGTAGTGTCTGGTCCTAGGAGCTCTCGTACTGGTGAGAAGGGGATACCTGGAGCTGTGTTGGCTGTCCAAACTTTCTGTGTGGCTCTGCAATTCTTTAGTCAGACACAGAAATTTTTTAGGCTTTCAAAATCTCACTATGAGGTCCAGCTTTGGCCAGAATTGGCCTTTCCCCTACTGTTTTGGAGGAGGGGGAAAGGGTTGGGAAGTTCCCTCCAGGTTGCTGCCTGACTTTGGCCATGGCTTTTCTGCTCTGGACTGTGAGACTTGTTAAGCAGGAAAAGATGAGTGGCCTGTGTCTGGATAAGGGCAGCAGGTTGACTGCATTATCAGATGGATTCCTTGTATTGAGCCAGCCTTAACTACAATGTCCTTTCCACTTTACTGCATTTGTTACTATTTCATGTCAATAATCCCCTCCATATCTCCCATTGCTCTCGCAGCTTGTGTCCATCTGCTAGTGTACCTCTCACCGCTCACCTTTCTCCAGCCACAGCACATCTGGGTTCGTCCCTTCTGTTCTGCTTCTGCTGCACTTCACAGCTGTTCTTACAGCTTACTCCTTCTGCCGTGACATCTCCTGCCTTCCCAATATGTTGCAATTGCCCCATCCAGATCTTTGGTGACAGCATATGCTTTTATGCAAATATTGCTGCGAAACAAATCAGCTGTCTTGGGGGGGAGGGGAGGGAAAGCATTTAGGAATTGTGTGCCTAGACATCGTCAGGACACAATGTAAAATGTGCAGCTCCTACACAAGATTGGAAACATACTGCGTTTAATGTTTTGTTTAATAACATAAAGTGGTATATTACGCTACACATTGAGTAAGAAAAAGTGTGCATAGAAATTTTCCAAATCTTTTCTTGAGAGCTTGTAACATTACATTACAGTTACAACATTTATTAATGGACTTTAATTTCCTTAGTCTGGGATTTTAATCTGAATCAGTTCCCTGATTGGAATCACCACATGGCGCCCAAAAAAATTACACTCCCACAGTTGACGAGGTGGCACAGGTATAATAAGAAGAGGCCAGATGGAGGTAGATGTTCTGTAGGCCATTTTTAATGCCAGGAAAAATGTCCACACAGCTACCAATAGTCTAGATGGTTCCTTGCATGAAATGTCTTCTAAATGAGTAGTAAGAAGTCAAATTTAATTTCTAGGCTGCCATCAGATTTGCTGAGTGAGCGGACTTTTCAGGCACCTGCTGATGGGGTGGGTGGCAGGGTGAGTTTCTCAGGGTGGAGGGCTGCTTATGTGCTTTCCCCAAGCTCTGGAGGGCTGCTCCCTGCTCTCCCCCTTCATCCACTCCAGTGCCCATGGTAGCAGCTGCCTGCATGATATGGGGGATTCCAGTACAGAAGGAGACTTGTAGAATTCAGTACAGCCACAGGCTCTCGTAACTCTCTCTCGTGTCCGCACGCTCACTCTCTCTCAGATTTTTCTGCTGTTTTCTTGAGGATGGAAAGTGAGGAAGTGGGGAATTGTATACCTAGAGTGCTGAGACCTGGCAGGCACCACCTCCCAGGCACAGATGTTGCCCTTTATTCATGGCATTGCTGCTCCTCTTTTTTGCTGTTGGTTATTAATTCCAGTGTTGCTCTCTATATTACCCTTGGTAGGCTTTGAGAATCACACTTTGGTGCTGGGGAGAGCAAGAGGAAAAGTAGGGATGATCTTTATTTACTCTTGCTGCCTGGCTGGGAAATATGTGCAAGAAGGAACCAGCATAGTCTGCTCCCTGGGTTTCTTTTGCAGAGTGTGTCCCGGAAGAGACAAACATGCAGAATAGTGATCCGTGCATTTTACATGTCAAGGAAGCCCCTAGGACACTGTGTTCTGTGAATGTGTATGTACAGATGTGTCTGGTGAACCTGCAGTTTTCCTTATTCTCATGCTATTTTGGAGGGCTTTTATCATCTTGCTGTCATACGTCATTTTCATGGTAGATATCTGTTACACATGGAGTAACCTGAGAGCAACAACTCTCAACAAAGTCTGTCTCTAAGGAAACCCACCATGGTCTTAACTTGCAGTGAAGACCAGCCAGATTTTTGAGGAAGGGCAGTATATTTTATTTGACCAATTGATGTACCTGGATAAAACCAATCAGCCTTTGAGCTCACTTTCTTCTTCAGATTTCCAATGGCCTAGAACATTTATAGCTACAGTAGCACTTCTTAATATTGTTTAGATAAATCAGTAGCTTTGAGTAACAAATGGGGTCCCCTGTAGAGGTAGGCTGTGGCATCACGTACGCATCTCTATCTGATCTCAGAGAGAATGAGGTATATTTAGGACAGGAATCATTATTACACAATATTAAAAAAGATAAGTGATTACATAGCTTCTATTCTTCACAGTTCAGTTTCATTCGTATGAGTTTCGTTATTTCATCAGTCACGAGAAGTCTGAGTATTATTTCCATAAGAGGAGTCTTAGGGGGGTTGCTTAGCTCTTTGCTTGGTGTAAACCAGCATTGCACATAAACCACTGACACATTAGGTGTTGGTTAATAAATGTAATTGTCATTCTTTCAGCTTGAATGAAATCACAGTGTACTTACAGGCATGTCTTCCCTTCAGTTTGCTCATAAAGGGAGTTTGCAGTGTCTTGAGCTTGGCCAGCCTGTTTCAATATTTTAAACCAGTGTTTTCTCAGCCTTTTGGACATGTTTAGCTACGTAGGCTTAAAGTGAAAATGATTTTAACCAGTTCAACACATACTTGTGAACAAATTATTTGAGGCTATTCCAGAACTGAAGTAGTAGTAGTATGAAAGATGAGGATAAAAATAGTTTTAATACAAAAATTAAGCAAGAAAACTCCAAACTTTTAAATTTCTTTTAGAGTCTTCCATCCCTAACAATGCTTAAATAGAAGAAAAATGTGCAAATCCAGACTTTTTTTTCTTTATTTCTGTTTGGCAAGTCAGGTTTAATAAATATGTAGGAAAAGCTGATGGGAAGGAGGGGAGGAGACCCAGACTGAATGCCAGCTTTTCTTCAAAGTCTCATATTACAGAGCACTTAGATGAATAAAGCGAGCATTAGCAGGACTCTCCTGTGTTACTGGATGTTGCTAGTCTAATTTCTCTGGAAATGTACTTCCCAAACTGTCCCAGCTGTCCCAGGAATGCAGTTTAACCATTGTTGTTCATAGTTCTCGATTGGAAAGAATGAAAAACTGTCATTCTGACAGAAGATTTATGCACTGAGATTACAGAAATTGAATACCAGGAGTTAGGTGAAGTTTGTGCCTGCTCTTGAACTTGGGTAAGACTCTCCCTCCTTTCTAAACAGACTGACATAGTACTGTATTTTATTCTCTGCTTTAAGAAGAAAAAAAAAAAAGATTGGTATTGTAATAACAACATTTGCATTGCAGATGATACATTTTGGTTGGTTGCTGTTTAAAGCAGCTGCCAAAAAAGCTCAGAGATGTGGAATTCTAAGGAAGATGAAGCTGAGAGAACAGACACTATATCTAGACTCCTATTTTAGTGTCTCAGAAGGATAAATTTTCTGAATATTTCTCTAATTATAATAGGGGGATTTCAGTCTGTGTTTGAATCTGATTTTGAGGGTTCCAAACAGTAAGTTTATTTTACACCATCATTTGTTAATGCACAATGGTGCCAGATGGTTTCAGACTTCAGATTCTGATAAGAACTGATGTACTTGCATCCAGTTTCTGAATCCATACTACACATTTGGGTACCTAGATGGAAGAAAAAAACGATTTATTTTTCAGGCAGCACTGTCTTAGGAGTAACTATATTAGAGTCTTCTAGTTCATTGCTGTTGAGAGTTAAAAATCCCCTACAAGTAGAAGAATTAATATGCCTCTCAGCACCTCTTACCTATTATGTTTGATTGCTTAGACTGTGCCAGAAAGTTCTGGGCTTGCATAAAAAATATGAAGGTTTTTTGTTTCTGTAAGTTGCTACAGCTTCCATGCCATGAAATATGTTAGCAGTCTTAATTTCATCATTAGTCTATATAAACATGAAAACTATGGCATGCTAAAGACTTTTCCCCTGGGATATTTGTATGTGTCCATACGTTTCTGTCCAGGTTGGATGGAAAAATGCACAATTTCAGGAGGGAAGAATCATCATGCCCTCAATGCTGCTATAGTGTTTATACTGGCTGCCCAGGGCTACCACTCACACACAGCACAGGATGCTGGTGAGGAGTTTGTCTCTGCTTCTCCCCAAGGCAGCCACAGTTCCAAAGGGGCTGTTACAGAGGCCAGAAGCCAATGTCTTTACAGGTGGGGGCTGAGCCTTCAGTAGGATGAAGGAGAGAATTGGAAGGGTCAGTTTTCAGTAAGAAAATTCGTGGGTTGAAATAAAGGGAGTTTAATAGGCAAAGCAAAGCTGCAGGCAAAGCGAAACGAGGAAGTAATTTGCTACTCACTGTTGGCAGGCAAGTGTTCAACCATCCCCAGGATGAAGGGCTCCATCACATAAAATGGTTACATGGGAATACAAATGGTGTAACACTGAATGTCCCCACCTTCCTTCTCCTTCCCCCAGCTCTTCCTGCTGAGAACAGTCCTATGGTCTGGAATATCCCTTTGGCCAGTTGTCCTGTCTGTGTCCCCTCTAGCTTCTTGTGCACCCCAGCCTGCTTGCTGGTAGAGCAGCATGAAAAACAGGGGCAAAAAATGCCTTGACACTGTGCAAGCACTGCTCAGCAATAGCTAAAACATTCGAGTGTTATGAACCCTGCTTCGAGCACAAATCCAAAACATAGCCCTGTTCCAGCTACTTTGAAGAAAATTAACACCATCTCAGTCAAAACCAGTGTAGTTAGGAATGGATGATTCATTGCAGAAACAGCCTATCTCAGTTTTTGTGCCATATTTAGGTAATTCATTCATTAAAAAGTAATTTTTATAGTTGTAAGAGTATTTTGTATAACCGTGGTGGAAGCAGAAAATATGCAATCAAAAAATAATCTTTAGTTAGTTGTTAGCAGTGGCAACACCAATAGCTCAAAACCAAACCAAACACAGAATTGCAGTTCTGAAGAGAAGCCAGAAGTGCTTCCTAAGGAAGCACCAGTCAAATAGCCGCTACCTTGTGTCGGTCTCTAGCCCAGTTCTCTTTGTCCTTTTGGTTTTTTTAGCTGCAGGAAAATAATTAAAATTGCTATTGTCCAAGTGTGTTGACTATACTTTTTTTCCTTTTCTTTAAAAGAAATTTTTCTTTGGGAATGACTAGAAGGCTCCTAGGTCACCTGTCCCTCCAGGGGATGGACAGGAGACTCATGTTGAAGTAAAGTGATATCGAGCTCATGGGAAGGTGCCCATTAGTTGTCAGCAGTATTTGTACATTTAAAAATCACGGGAGCATTATGGGGAAAGTAATCAAGAGATGAGAAGCAACATCCTCAAGAGGAGCACGCAGGGAATCAGAAGGCCTTTCCTCTTTTTTCTCCTTTGCCAGGAATCCTCCATGCAAATAAGCTTCTCAATGTCTTGGCTTCTCTTTATTTCTTACTGCAGAGCAACGCAAAACATTGTGTACAATATTGTAGAGGTCTGCAAAGTATTGTGAACTTCAAATGCTTTGTTGTAATGATAACTTTAAAATATCACTGCGGTGCAGACTGGTTTTTTGCTCTCTTTTCAACTGTTTGGAAAAGCTTTAAGCTTCTAGTTGTGTGTTAAGATTTCAGCAAGGCACTTGAGCACATATTTTAAATTAAGCATGTGCATTATTCCTTTTCTGAATACACAGAGTTATTAATTAGGGCTTGTAGCAAGACTGATTGTCTGAAGTATGAATGGAATGTGCTTGACAGGGGGAGAACCCTGTTCGTCAAGACCATGCGTATCCTGTTGGTAAAAACTAATAAATAAAAACCCTCTAGTTAGTCATGCACTGGTCTGACCTCCCAGCTCCAAGTCCTGCTCTCCCCTTGCTGTGGAGGACACTGAAGTAGGTTATGATCTATGCAGTTAGTGCAGTAAGTGAATGTAACAATGCTAATGAGCCATTTCTTTATAATGATCAGGTTCTCCAGCCCTACCCAGCAACATGGTATATTTTGGAAGCTCTCAGGATGATGAGGATGAAGAAGAAGAGGAGGAGGAGACAGAGGACACAAAAACAGCCACAAACAATGCTTCATCATCATGCCAGTCAACCCCTAGAAAAGGAAAAACGCATAAACATGTACCAAATGGGCAAGGTAGGTCCTAAGTAGTGCTGTTCTCCTGCACCCCCTAGTAAAGAAATTTATGAGTGAACATGCTTAATTTATGATTGAATGTGCTCAATCCTTTACTGTTTTCTGGATCTGACTGAAAAAGTGGTGGAGTAAGATGCAGTTCTAGCTTCTTGTGCTTTAACCTCTTTCTTCCAACACTCTGAACTCTGTGCCAGAACTATGCAGGGCTGGAATTATATACACGCATATACACATGTATATATGTATATGCTGACATGGGGGTCCATCTCTTCTCCATGTAACAAGCAGTAGGACCAGAGGAAATGGCCTTAAGTTACACCAGGAAAGGTTTAGATTGGGCATTAAGAATTTCTTCACTGAAAGGGTTGTCAAGACTGCCCAGGGAAGTGGTTGAGTCACTATCCCTGAAGGTATTTAAAAGTCACATAGGTGTCTCACTTAGGGACATGTTTTAGTGGTGGACTTGGCTATGTTCGGTTTATGGTTGGATTCAATGATCTTAAAGGTCTTTTCCAACCTAAAAAAATCCCGTGATTCTATGACATGTATTTATGTATGTACACACACACATATAGACACAGTCATGCTCTCTGGCTTCTTCGAGACTGATGTTTAATTTAGAATGACTTCATTTTATCAAAGTTAAATATAAGAATTCATAAATGTTATCAAAACTCATGCCAGGGGCAACACTTAATTTCTCTCATGCAGTATTGAGACCACACTTGCAATAGGTTGATACCACGTTCATGTTGTTGATTGAAAAATTTTATGGAAGAAACTTTTTCAAGTCAGTTATTTCTCTGCAAATCAGCAGAAGCTGCATTAATTGTACAGTGATTCTGTCACAATGTCCTCATGCTTGTATCTTGAAAAATAGATCCATGTATATTGCAACATTACCTATCATATAATGGAAGATTTAAAGCCATGCTGAAAATTTCTTGACCCTGCTGTAATGCTCCCCTGCCAGCATCCTGTGTGATGTGGTTCGTGCTCCAGCAGGAGCTCTTGTTTCATAACTCTGCCGTCTCTGCCTGACATAGTTTCAAAATGCAGCCTATGCTCTCTGTTCCCTTCCTCACTATCAGTTTTCCAAGAGAATCTTTCTTTCTGGTGACTGCCCCTTCAGCTCTTCTCTTTTTAGTAGGAGGACTGAGAGGAAGGTCTCTTCACAGTGTTCTTTTTGAGAAGTGTCCTGTGCCTGCTCTGTTTGTTCTTTCATGCTACCTTGCTCCAAAGAAGAGATTAGTAGATCCCCCAATTACTTCACTGTGCTGATCCTTATCTCTGCCTTTCAAAAGGGAGTTTTCTATAAAAGGTGCCTTTGTTACATATGCCAAAATTTTTTCATGACTGCATCTGAATCTGTTTTTATTGCACCCCAAGCTCAAAAACTCACTTTTTGTGAATGATTTGTGGATAATTGCAAGGGGATGTTATGCCTAACAGCATTTCAACTGTCAGCTGTGACCAGGAGCTTTAATGCTTTACTAGCCATAGATCAAAACTTGGCACTTAGGATTGATTTCTAAGAGCCCCCCCAAAATAAGAGGCACAAAACTCTGCATATGGAAAATGAGGCTGCACGCAACAGAACTGCTCCCTTAGAGTTTTAAATGTGATATATCACTGCAGAAGGAGCTGATCATGTTCTATGAGAATGTCCCAGATGGCAGCCACTTTGAAATTAGCTCAAAACTGGAGACACCTGAAATCTTAATTGGGGGTAAGTAAAGGCAAACATAATGAGCCATATAATGGCTTCATAATCTTTATCAATATAGATCAGAGAGAGCATAAATGAAGCTGCTGCTTTAATAGAGCTGCAAAAGACCTTTATAAAATGCATAGGAGATAATGTGAGATGTTTTGACAAAGGTGAAGAAACAGGAATTCCCAGAGAAGGCAGCTGCTTCTTCTTCGTCATTGTAATTTTTTTTTTTCTTCTTCTCTTCTTTTTTTTTTTAATTAAAATTTCCTTACCCAGGGGTATTCCCGTTCTTCAGTGTCTGTTATGTTGGTTGACAGCCAATAGTATTTTTGTTTCATGTGAATGAAGTAGGTTCTGGTTCCTGTGTGTCTGTTTTAAATGAGACCACACACAAAGGCAGACCAGGGACGGGTGCAGCAAATGAACTTAATCTAGCGTGAGAGTCTATTTTTAATGAATTAAAGTCTTTTGTTTTTAATAAACAATGTCTAGTCAAGCACTTTGGACCTGAAAATGCTAAGCATTTGCTATGACATACAACAACAAAAGTTCAGAGCTTGATTAATGTCATTAGACAGTGTCAAATGATTGCTTTCTGCTCAGTGGGGGCCAGCAATTTTTCTGGGTGAAGTCATTTGTCAATATCCTCTTCTGACACCAATATGGGGCATTATTAAGGTTGCACACCAAACTATTTGTTATAACTGAGCCTGTTGAGCCACCTTTTGGGGAGCTAACTCTGTCGAGAATGCCTCAGAGTGAATGGGAAACACGTATAGCACGTGGCATAGCTTGCTGCACAAGATGAAGTAGTTAGCTTGACTGACTTGTTGCCTTCCAACCTTACTGCTTACACAGATACATTTAAAGCATCAAATTGTTACCTGTGCCTTTTCACCCTCTTTTCATAGTGCTGGTGATGTGCTGCACACACATCCAGCTGTAAAAGTGCAAAGCAAAATGTTTGGCAGGAGAAGTGTTTGTCCCATGCATTCATGGGAATGTGTAACAGGGAGTGAGGGAGTGTGTAAGTCTGTCCAGGGAGACACTGGGTCTAAACTGCATCTCCCTGCTGCTCAGAGGAAATTCCAAGTTGCAGGTAAGAGGCTAAGGTCTTTGTTCCTTTAAACCTAGTTCTTTGAATTCCTCACAACTAAATAAATTCTAGTTTGATTTCATTCTGTGGCACAATGGAAGGTTTTCTCTGCAGGCTTCTGAAGAAAAATGTTTGCAGGTGCCAGCTGTTTTGCTAGGCTGGCTGCGATAGAGAGCTGGAAGGTGGAGCTGGCGAGTTGTTGGGTTATCAGTCCTATCTCAGGAGCAAAGGAGGATAGGCATTACTCTACTTGAAAGGGCTTGTGGGCTGGAAAAGTGCCTCAGGAGGAGCAGCATACACAGATACAGTTGTGTAGACAACTTTGACATTGCATGCAGCAGGCTACAGTTCCTCTAATAATGGTTGGCTGATTTTCTCAGGAAGAATGATTGGGGAGGTAGATTATTTCTCACGCCAGCACAGCAGCTCAAGGGCGGAGAGGAATGCACATCTGGGCCAGCATACCTGGGAATGTCCTGTTGTCTCTGGATGCCAGAGACAGACAATTAAGTTCTAATTTACTTTAGGAAAACAGAATTAACCATTGTTATTTGTAGCCAAACTTCTTCATGAGGCGTGAGTCTGGTGTCCTTAGATGGAGTAAACCAGCTTCAGTGTGCCAGCAAACCTACAGGGTCAGAAATGGTTGCTGGTTCATGCTGTGTTTTATTAACATGATGAGATAAAAACTGCTCTGCGTGCCTTTTGCCTGAAATGAGCAAGGGAGAAAATTGTATAGATGCTTCTTCTTTTTTTTTGTCTCTTGGGGTACAGATTTCAAAACAGACCTGGCAGTAGTGCATAGTAAGCAAGCATTTCTAGAAACACTATACTCTGCTTCAGTGCTGTCTTACTTGCTTACCAGAAACACAGAACATTTCACTTCTCAATTTGCAATGGATAATTTAGCACAGTAATTTCCTTACATGTGTAGTAGTACAAAGATGATGCAGGAAAATATCGTAGATAGCTTTTTTTCTTATTTCAGGCTATAGTTCAATGCAGCATTTGTGTATCTTGGGCTTGAATGGCACATCATTTACATATGATAGTTTGAGTGTGCTGTGAGAAAATTCTGATTTATGGTTGTAGTTCTTTATTGAGTTTTGGTTTTAACCTTAATTTGGTATTTGTGGGTGGGTATATGAGAGAGAGCCTTAGGCTTGTACATAATCTTTAGTGAAACTAATCCTGAAGAGTTAAATGTTTAGAAGAAAAATATATTTTAAAGAATGAGAAAATTTCAGGCAGAGTGCTGCAATAGTTAATGGGTAGGCAATTATTTTGATGATTTACAGCCTTTTGTTAAAAGACCATGGAACCAGTAATTGTTGCTATAAACATTTTTGCACATTTAATTTTTCTGCAAAAATATGTAACACGAAAATTACCCGGCTTGCAGTAATTTGCATACTTAAATATGCAAATCAGGCACAACACATTTGGGGATTTGCGGATTTTCAGTAGCAAGATGTATGACCTGTGGAGAAGAATAGGGGAGCTGGAAGTTGCTCAAAAAAAAAAAAAAAAAAAAAAAAAAAAAAGAATTGTTATCCTGGTGCAAGACTCGTGATAACAGACAGACACTTCTTGTATGGACTTGCTGCTTAGTGAGTGACCCTTTTTATGTTGTTTGTGTCGTAATGGTTAGGTGAGAGTAATGAATTTGTGCTGAGACAAGACACTTGGTATTGAATTTTTGCAAGTGGTGGCGCGGTGTCTCATACCAATAACGCTTCTCTCGGTGGCCCAATATATTCCTGTGCGTGCAGGGCTTGAGCTGTGTTATGGATGGTGTCAAAAACAAATTCAGTGTTACCTCTCTGCCATGGCTTTCCTGTTTGACTCCTGCTAGCATGCAGCTATGGAAATTTTTGTGTGGTGCTGTCCACTGAGAAATTGAGTGGTGTTGCATTAGGGCTTGGGAAGCGTGGAAACAGCAATACCACTTGTTTTCATATGATGTGGTGTTGGCCTTTTCTTCTAAGTACATCTTTGCTCCTGACTCTGAGTTAGGCAGAGCATGTTGGGGGGCTCCAGAAGACAGTTTCTATCCCTGGAAATGATTTATGGAAGTCAGAACATACCCAACATTTAAGGAAAACAATTGGCAGTATTAAAATACTGTGTTTTGTGGAAGTAGAAGGTTGTTTTAGTTCCTCTGGGAGGGGAAAAGAATTATTGCCTGGGTCCTTTAACGCAGTTTGAGAGCCACATAAATGTTTTCACAGTGACTTAGAACTGAATTAAAGCCAGAGCAAGAATGTTTTTGTACAGTAATGGATACTCCATGCCAGAAAGTTGATTAATACTACATCTCTTCCCAAACATGATGTATGTAACAACATGAGGCTTGCACTGGAATAGCTGGCTCGGGTTCGCAATATTGGCAAGGTTCCCTTTTCTCCTTCTAAAAACAAAACTTCTCCCTTTCACTTCTATCTCCCGTCTATTTTCTGGATAGTTTTATGAATGCGCAATGACTTGCTTTATGCTGTGCAAGCTCTGCAACATGCAGCACATGTGTATGTGTATGGTCCATGCATTCATCTCCCAACAACTGGCACACAGCAAACGGGTTCTGTACTCTGCAGTCCATATTAAAGCTCCCCAGTTATCTCAAGTTTAAAGCATATCAGGTGCAGGAATAACCTCCAGGAGGGCTTGGGAAACACAAAGCTTTGTCCATGGACTCAGTAGCTGACTGAACCCAGTCCAGTAATTCTGCTGCCTCCACAGTGAAAGCCTGATTATTGTGCATATTATAAATTAGCTTCTGAATGGCTGGCTGGCTGTATCCTGTGAAGTGTTTGTGTGCAAATTAATTTGTAGGAATACTTCCGAAAATTGCTGAAAACGCATTATGTTTATCGTCCACTACAGTGTCAATTCCTGTAGTAAATGCTTAGTTAATCTGTAGTAATTGAGCACATCTGTGGCTTTTCTTGACCAAAAATTATTTTAGACATTATTATAGCTGTACCTAATAGAGGCACAATTTGCACAGTTTGCGTTGGTTTGTGTAGGGATTCTTTATCACAGTTTCAAATGAGATACCCCAAAGTCCCAGTATGGGATCCTGGATGAATATTGGTGCCCGGGGTCTAGTTCCCCTGATGCAGGGAGCACTGTGATGCATCCGTGGGGATCACACCTGCCATAAGGTTTTGCTCTCCTGCCATAAATTATATCAGTGGTTTAAAAACCCCCAGTGCTCGTGAGTTTTGAATGTAGTGGTTCAGTTTCTTTGCATTTGTTCATCACTGCTAACCAGAAGACCCACGAGTATTTCACTGTGGGACTCTCATTGTTTCAGTTTAATAATAATAATAGCTTTGGAGGGCACAGCATTTTAAGAATAAGCATTCAGATGGATACAAGTATAATGATATCCATTTATTCTATCTGGAGTGTCTGAACACTAATAATTTACTTACACTTTTAATTACTTGTTAGTAGTGCTTCTTACTTTCAACTAATAGCTATTCTGGAAATACAGTGTTGGTTAAAATAGCATAAAATAATCATAATTCAAGACTGCACATAATTTCTGCTTCAGGAATGCAAGTTTCACCACTAGTGTAGACTGGACTTGGGTGGTTTTTTTTGTCTTTCTGTCTTTTAATGGAATTATTGCTTCAAGGGTGAAACCTTTACTGACTACTCTATAGCAAGGAACTAAAGTGAATGGGAACAGAACATTGGATATTGGCATGTCAGACTTACTTCTAACATGGGGGATTTTCCTGGAACACACCTGTCAGGGGTTCATAAAGCACAACATATCCCTTTCCTGATTTTCTGAGTACATCAGAAGTATTTCGGAGCTGGCAGACATGAAGAGAATGCCATTTGCTGCATAAGAAGGCACAAAAGAATTAGTAATCATTTCATTGTTTAACCAGATTTGGTCTCAGTAATATTTATTGCAGAGGTTTTTGGACTTACTGTTTTCTTTTTTTTGAGAAGTGGGTGTTGCTAGCTTATTATCACTTACTCTTCAACAATGAGGGGTTTTTTTGTGGTGGGGGGTAGGTTTGATCTTTTTTTGGTGATACATTTTTTCTCAGAACCATATTACTAGCTGCTGGGGTCAAGAGTTTAATCATGTATTGTATTAAATAAATTTATTGTGTAAATAACTTGCTTCAACATTTTTAGTGAGAAGGGATGAAAATCATAGTCTCAGAGATTTTTTCCACCCCTAAATGTTTGGCTTGCGATAGCATTTTGTAATTAATCAAGTTAACATTTAAATAGTTGCTCACATAGTATGTTTGTGGATTTTTCAGAACTTACTATTACGGAAAGGTTTTATAGGTGGATATAAAGTAGCTGGATATAACAGTAATCTAGGTGTTGGAAGAAACAAATACTGATTTTTATAGAAACTGATACCATCTACTGTTTAACTAGAAGACAGTGTGGCAAAAACTGTTTTGCATCTACGTCTCCCTTTGTTGTGTTTTCAGACACTAGCTTTTTAAGCTTTTCCTATGAGACTGAATATTTTTTTCCTCGTGTATCTCTCTTCCCCCTTTCAAGAATCTTACAAATTAAGACAAAAGATAATTACTCAGAGGTTAAAACTGGCAGGGTTCCCACGACACTTAAATTTAATGAGCTGTTGCATATAAAATATACCTTGTCTCATGTTTGCTCTTTTTTTTTTTTTTCTCTCTTTTTTTTTTTTTTTTTTTTTTGTGAACCAGAGAAGTGCACAATTTGGCTTTTTGGCTGTGTTTTCTGTTTTAGTAATCTTAGATTTTGAACGTGGCAACTGAATGCAGAAAATTAATCTCTCTGACCTGAATGTTTCCTTAGAGCAGATCAGCATATACAATTTGTTCCCTTCAAAGGAAGATATCACTCTAAATGATAAAATACATATTAACAAAGCTGCCATTGGTTGTTTGTGCTATGTCTTATTAAAAATAAATAGTCATGCTTTGTGCATCTGTAGTGCCTTCCATCTGATGTGAGAATTCCTTACAAAGGAGGATGAATGTATTGTCGTGAACTTCCTGAGAGGGGTTGGCAATTATTATCAGTTCTATCACTGGAAATGAGATGCAAAGGGTTACGCAATTTCTGCAGAAATCACTGAGAAATCCTTGACTGGTGGGGGCAGCACCAGTTGCTCTTGAGCTCAGGAGTGACAGAACCGTGGGGAAATTTGTGGTGACTCCGCTGCTGACAGCTTTTTTCTCATTCTTACTCCATTTATGCAAGTGGGAAGGAAGAGAGGAGGAAAAGCAATTGCAGTTTTTTCTTTTTTAAGTAATCTGCTTCAACACTTATGACTGACTGAATATGATAAGGGAACTGAAAATATGATAAGTGACCTGAAAATCGAATTTGTCAATAGCTTGCTGGGGTTCTGGCTGTGGGAAGCTGGATAGCTGCTCGGGCAGGTTTGGAGGTAGGGTCTGCTCAAAAGCAGCTTAGCTGCGCCTCTTCTGTCCAGCAGGATTGTTGGGGTTTTATTACTACTTTTACTGCTGCTCCTGCTGTTAATAGCAGGATACATCTGTAGAGGCAGCTAAGCTTCACAACTTAGATAAGAAGGTATGTGTTGTAGAAATATCACCTTTAGTGACCAAAGAAGGCTTTCATTTCACAAGAAAACAGTAACTTCATGCATTTAGTTACTATTCCCAAACAGATGGTGTATGATGTGTGTAACAAATAAGATTTTCAAATAGTTGTGCTATTAAGTATTTATGAAGTTTCTTGTTTGCATCCTTTCCTAAACTGTGTCAAAGAAAGACAGGGATAGAAATCAAGAGTAAAAGGCAGGAGGGCATTTGCCATTGTGGGTGTTGGAGCGCAAGTCTTGGCAACCTCTGTTAAGTGCTCCACTGAAGAGGCTGCATCACTGACGTGAATTCAGCACATTTTTGATGAACAAGAGATGTGATGTGATTTTTTTGCTTGTTTGTTTTAGCTTCAGCTTTTCATATTCCCTGACAACAGAAGAGCAGTGACTATTCTTAAATAAATTCAGCAGAGACAGAAACAAAACTTGTTTGTATACATTCACATAATATTTACTGTACAAAAAATAAAGGTGTCTGTTCCAGACTTTCTTATCCCTTCATTTAAAGATTATGATGTTCAGCATAGGTCCCAGTGTTACTTCATGTCACATGTACCAAAATGATTTTAGTATTTTCCTTTCTTTGCAGAAGTACCTTTTTTTCTATTTGCAGCTTGTCTGCTATAGGCAAACTGCTGTCAGTTTGATTCAGCAGTTCGGGTATTGATGAAAACAAAACATGCTTTTTCATGGAATGTTTCCTTTCTTCTACATTGGTATAAAAATATATCTTTTTTCTGTTTAGGTTATGTTTAGAATTCCCTCACTGCAAGAGCAAAAAAATATAATTAAAACTGTCATAAGTAAAAATCAAACTCAAAATTCTAAATCTAGGTCAGTCAAAACAGTAATATACCTTGTATGTTTTAATTTGGATATTGAAGATAATGTGTGCTAACAAGCAGAGGAAATACTTTTGTAAATCTGTTCATCTAAAGAAATACGCAAAATAGTTCTATTTCTATTTTGATTTAACTTTAGATGTACAAAGGCATTCACTAAATATCCAGCACTGAGAGCAGAGAAAATTGTGATGTTTTGAATGAAGCGTTTGGTCTTGCATACTTTTTCTTTTCTTTTTTTCTCCTTAATAACCTGATTTTCTCTCTTCTCAGTTTTCAATGGGTCCAGCAAATCATCGAAGGAGAAAGAACCAGCTCAGAAACACAAAAGCAAAGAGGCCACCCCAGGGAAGGAGAGGAACAGCGAACATAAGGCTGAGAGTCGAAAAGACCAGGCTGCTGCTAATCACCACGCTACTACAAGCACTGGCTCCTCTACGAAAGGGCTCACGGCTAACAACCACCACACTCTTCACAGATCGGCTCAGGACTTAAGGAAACAGGTAATAACTTGTACTTTGCTCTGGACACACGGGAAACAAAGGCTTTTAAGGTTCTAAGCTCCTTTTTCCACTGCTTGGTGTAGATCGAACGTGGCAGTCCTTAAAAGCATGCTCTGAAGCAGCAGGGAGTTAATTTTCAGTGATTAAAAAAAAGGAAAGAAGATAAATATATACATGGGAAGTCAGTGTGATAAAGCGTGCTTTACAACCTGACTTTTTATTATCTGGTATATTCATATGAAAGAGTAAAGTTCACGCTGCTGTTTATGAAACCTTTCTGACTGGCACTCTGTGCTGACAGTGCCAAGGCTGGCAGCACATGGACAAAAGAGCTGGTCTGTGTGGCTTATCTCAGGCACTCACTGGTGCTGTGGAGAACCTGACATTGCACTCAGGGTGCCTTGGTTTGCACGTGGGCAGCACAAACCTCAGAGTCTGTGGAAAATGTTTTGTCTCATGCATAAACAAGATACTCCAAAATATTGCCTCCTTCACAATGGAGGTACCTGGTAGGAAACATTCTTAGAGTTCCATGTTACTTGGTTGAAAGCTAGCAAAAAAAATTTTAGCAAGAGATTTGTTTCAACCTAACTTGAATTCGGGTGTGCAAATTTAGCAGACCAGTCTTTCAGTGCTTGTGACCGTCCTTATTCGGGCTGTGGCTGGGTTAGCAGAGTACCTGCACCAGGGCAGTGCAGTACAGAAAGCTTGCTACTCTCAAGCCTTTTGGGTTTTGGGGGGGATGTTGATTTGCTGAGGAAATTTTTAATGCTGTGTGTTTCACTGGTGGCTTAAGTTCTCCTGAAATGTCTCCACCACATATGTATTACCTTCTAAATCAGATTTGGAATCCTGAAGGCTGTTCACAATGTGTCTGTACCTCTGTAAGACTTCAATTCTTTATTCCACCATGGCAATTTGCCCTTATCTAGACATCAGTGTGAATGTCTGCCTTCTTTTGCATCCTTTTGGATTTCTTTTTGTGATTACCAGTATATTATGGTCCTTGCTGTGACATGCTCTGTCATGAGCTCCTGGTGTTGAACAAGTTTCCCAAAACACAAGAATGCAGTTCTTAATTCTTTTAACCTACTGGAACACTTGTGTGAAATGCGTTAAAGTTGTATCATCAGAGTTGGGTTGTTTAAAACTTCTGTGAAAGTCAACTGCTGCCACTTCTGAAGGTAGTTCTGAAAGGAAAAAGACAAGTGTAGAACATTTTTGTCCATAATCCAAGTGGTTTTGCTTCATAGAATATTAAATGTTTTTGATTGTGCCACACACAATGGAGGAAAATTTAAAGCAGTGCAATACAACCAGTAGTCACACCACATGGACACATCAGCAAGCATGGTCCCCAGGCTTCAGAAAATAAGGGGGGGGTTTAAGTCAAGATGATGTGAGTTTTCTTTTTTTTTTCTTCCTAAGAAACTAAATTTTCTTCTGCAACCCACGGTAGCATAAGTACTTTCTTACAAATTTTAATGAGAATGTAACTCTAACTAATTAAACGTGGATGGTATGTTTTGCCTGACAGAAAGCCTTAGTTTTGTACACAACCCTAGAATTAGCAGTTATGGGACATTGCTAAATTTCTTGCTGTTGTCCTGAGCCTTTGACTTTTTCGGTATTTTCAAAAAGGAGATTTTTCTCCCAGGGTGCTGGCCACATGTTCTTTCTTCTTCCACTATATTTTTGGCTCCTGCATTTGCATGGTTTATTTCTGTGTGGTTTTGTTTTGTTAAGTCTTATAGAAAATAAAGGCAGAACACTAGAAATTACCAGAGATTTTCTTTTTTCCTCTCTTTTTCTGTCTTTCTGTCTTTCATCTTCTGATGTGCTCTTGCACTTGTCACAGGGTCCTTATCTCTTTTGCTTTCTCCTTTTCCATCTTCCAAAGGCTTCCTACTTTAAAGGGTTGCGAGCAAAGGAAATGTAGTTCAATGGGGCCCTCTCTTGGCCTAATATGGTAATTTACCTCTGCACAACATAAGCGCAGAACTATGTGTATGAATTAATTCAAGATCAGTTGCATAACTCAGATTTGTTTGGGACCAAAACTGTTGTCAGTGTTGCTAATGTTGCTCTTATCACTGTGCTTGCCATCTAGCAGGTTGTTTATTTTTTGTGAATGGTTTTGGAGGCTGAATCCTAGGTGCTATGCAGGGGTGTGTATGTAGACCAGTTCAAATCTAACAAACCAATTGCTGCAAGACTGTGCTGGTCCTGGATTTTTTTTTATAAATACAAGAAAATTTAAAATCTGTCATACCATGTTTTACTGCAGGGCAAGTGTTCAGTAAAGAAGAGAAAAGAGTAGTCTGAAGACGATTATATGTCAGCAAAACTAGGAGAATAGATGAAAAACAAAGATGAGATTATTCACATCCCTGGTTTCACCTTTGGCTCAAGACTTTGGATCGTGTACGGCTGATGTCAGTCACTTTGCTCCTACTAGGTGACACACCTAGTTGATGAATGGAGGGCTGTGGATGTTATCCCCCTGGACTTCAGTAAAGCCTTTGACACCACCTCCCACACAACTCTCCCGGAGAAACAGGCTGTTCATGATTTGGATGGATGTTAGCTAGATTAAAATCTGTCTGCATGGCTGGGCCCAGAGAGTGGTGGTGAATGGAATTATATCCCGTCAGCAGCTGGTCACTCATGGTGTTCCCCAGGGCTCAGTGTTAGGGCCAGTCCTGTTTAACACCTTCATCAATGACCTGGGCAAGGGAATTGAGGACACCCTCAGTCAGTTCACACACAACACCAAGCTGGGCAGGAATATTGGTCTGCTGAGGATAGAAAGGCTCTGCAGAGGGATCTGGAGAGGCAGGAAAGGAAAAGAGCTGGAGCTGCTAGTTGACAGTGACTGAACAAGAGCCAGTCTGTGCCCAGGTGGCCAAAAGGCCAATGGCATCCCGGCCTGTATCAGCAATAGTGTGGCAGCAGGACCAGGACAGTGATTGTCCCCCTGTACTCAGGACTGGTGAGGCCACACCTTGAGTGCTGGGTTCAGTTTTGGGGCCCTCACCACAACGAAGACATTGAGGGGCTCGGGTCTGGAGCACAAGGCCGATGAGGAGCAGCTGAGGGAGCTGGGGCTGTTGAGCCTGGAGAAAATGGGGTTCAGTGGTGACCATATCACATTCTGCAAATGCCTGAAAGGAGGCTGTAGCCAGGTGGGGGTCAGCCTCTTCCTCTTGATGACAAGAAATAGGACCAGAGAAAATGGCTTCAAGTTGCACCAGGGTAGGTTTAGACTAGGTATTAGGATAAATTTCTAAGCTGAAAATGGGGGGTCAGGTATTAGAACAGCCTGCCCAGGGAAGTGATTGAGTCACCATCTCTGGAGTTATTTAAGAGACCTGTTGTGGCACTTACAGACATGATTTAGTGGTGGACTTGGCAGTGCTGGGTTAATGGTTGGACTCCATAATAAGTTTGAATAAAAATTCAAAATATTGTGCTTACCATCTAGGATTGGAGGTTCTGTCTTAAAGCTGATGGTGCTTATGGCATGTTTTGCTTTGAATAAAAGCTGTGAGGATATTTGCCCTTTTTCCATGAGCACTTTACTGTGTTCTGTTCTCAGCCCCTGTGTCACAAACCCTTGCTGCAGGAGTGCCCTGGGTGGCCCTTCTGGCTTCTGGTCACAACTTCCTCAGAAAAAATCATCAGCAGTGACAAGGTGCCTCCATGCAGCGTGACTGCTCATGCTGAGGTTTTGTCTTGTTAATACCTGACAGCACAGTAGTACAGCTATAGCCTCCTGAAACCTCCTGAAAGCCTCCTGTAGAGGAGGCTCCACAGTGTCCATTGACAACTTCTTCCAGTGTTTTCCTTTTTCACTAATGAGCAAATTTTCCTAGTTGTGCCCCAGGTCATTGTAGACATTTAACAGGATTTTTTCCTCCTACTTTTCCCACTGAACATGGAGAGAGCATTTACTGTCTCTTTTCAGAGGAGCTCTTTCTGCATCAGGAGACTGTTACAGAGTGGTCCCTTAGTGATCTCTTTCAGAGTAAGACCAACTCCCTTGGCTTTTCAGCAAGTCTTATTTTCTAAATATTGAGCACTTTGTGTTCCTTTAGACTTGCTCCTCTGTCTAAGTTTTTCTCACAGTGTGACCCCAGAGTTGGGTCCAGCTTTCCTTAGGAAAGCCTGTGCTCCTACCCTTTGCTTTCAACATCCTTAATAATAGGTCTCAGAAAGTGATTTGTCTGCTTTGTATTGCCATTGCATTTTGCAGCTCACTGTGGTCCCCAAATGTTATTCTTCCCCTACATGTATATGCTTTCTGCTTCCTAAATACAGCACTTCCTCTTACTGTAGAAATGTTCTGAAATAGGTTCTTCAAGAGTTGATTTTGATTTTGATGCTGTCCTACCAGTGATTACAGCCTCTTCTTGCAGATGTGTTTCACTATTTTACAGTAATGAAAATACTTGGTAGAACCAAGGCAAAGCCAAGTCCCTGAAGAAAGACATTAAGTGCCCTCCCAGGACAGCAGTAAACTATAACAATGAAAACTTTTCTTGGGGATGACTTTATTTAGTCCCTTGTGATGCCACTTTAGAGTAATTATGTCTGGGATGTGTCTCAGGAGTTTGATAGAATGTCCCAGGAGACAGTGACTGGAATCCTGCTGCAGCAGAGTTGCTTCTTTACCTGCTCAGCCAGGTGTGTGTCAGAAGATTAAATTTGATTGATTTGCTATTTTGGCAAAAATCTGGGTAGATTTTGTTGTTTTGGTTTTAACATTATTTTGTAATCATTTGTGTGGTTGCAAATTAACTGTTTGATGATTTGGTGCAGAATTATTTTAGGATTTGAAATTAGGTTGACTCTCTTGTCTGCCCTCAGCTTATTTCCAGGAGCCATGCCTTAATTCCTTCACATACCTTCTACCTTACTGGGGTTGCTATCCTAGCCTTTTTGCTGAAATGGATTATGTTCTGTACCTGATAAATATTCAGTCAGTGGCACTTCTGGTGAAGGTTAATGCAAAAGAAGCAGGAACACTTCAGTCAGACTATTTGTTTTCCTTCCTTGTATGGTGCTTTATCTCTTCCATTGTTTGCTATCTTACATTTTTAAGGTATTTATAATCATTTTTCCATTTTAGTCTCCTGCTAACTGAAGTTTCTTTAGCTCCTTGGCCTTTCTGATTTTAATACATGCTTTTTCTTTTCCTATATAATAGTTGCCCTTAGTCACTTAATTGTGCTACCACTTTTTACTGTGATCATTTTCTAATTTTCCAGTTGTTAGGGAACTTTGTGAACAGCCATAATGGCCTGTGCTTTATGCCTTTCCTCTGAGTGGAAATTGCTTTGGTTTGGATTTTTTCAGGTGGATTTTTCTTTCCTTTTGTTTTGTTTCTGGAGGCTTTTTTTTTTTTTTTTTTTTTTAAGTCTGTTGTCCTTTCTCTACTGTTGTCACATCTCAGAAATGAAAATACATTTCATGATCACCCAGATTACCTTCCCCTTCCAGTTCTCAATCAATTCTTCTTTATTAGTCTAGGTGAAATCTGTAATCAATGTTCCTAGCCATTTATAAATCCAGAGATGTTCAATGCTTGTTGTGACTGCTGTAGGCAAGAGGCAGTGTCTCAGCAGCTCTCTACCCATGTCTGTTCTGCAGCATGGAAAAAGTGTTGTGAAAGTTAAATCCAGGTCTGCATTTCAAATACGGAGTACTGCTTAAATTTCAAGGGAAATGAGTAAATGCATTTCTGTTTGCAAGTGTTTGCTTTCCAGATAATACCTCATACGTCTTTGAAAAGCTCAAGGTAAAATCTCATGTCATCAGTTAACTGGATTTTCCTTAGGTGTTTCTACCTTGCAAGCACAGGAAGGACAAGAATATGGATGGTTTTTAAAAGATCATTACTCCTGCTCCAGTTTCTGGAGTACAGAGGAGAAAATGTGCATAAACACACTCACAAACACTCATGTGTATGTGTGTGTCTGCAGAATCTTCAGGTTCCAGTTCTCCTTCCACAAGTCACTGCATGCAAGACCATAGCACAGTATTTTCAGCCTCTATTTGATCCCTATTTTATATCATCCTTATTATATAAGTGACTGCAGTTCTTACATTTATTTGAGAGAAGCTGCCATGCTTACTGATTTGGCAAGGATTTTGAAATCCCACAGGAGGAGGTATTACAACTCTGCAGGAAACGGTTTTACTCACCTGAGTGCTGATAAGGGGTGATTGTACTGTATGCTTTCACTTTGAACACTTTTATCAATGTTTCTCACTTTTGGATGTGTTTTCCTGTGCTCACAGTCATTTAAAGAGGTGAGGAGTCAATGTTTAAAGTTGTATAAATGCTGAAATTTGAGTTTTGAACTTGAACTTCATTTTTTTACTAGTGGGGTTTAGCTTTGGCAGTGCTGGGCTACCTCAGTTCCCTTTGTAGATGGGGGTTGCTTTTGTTCCTTAACACCTCTTGTGGTTAAAATACAAATTCTAGTCTCATAACTGGATTGAAATGGCTAGCAGAAAGCAGCAGAGTCCAGCAATTCTAAGCTGCATTGACAGACTAATAGACTATGTGTCAGTAACATTGCCCAGATACCAAACTTAAAAAAAATATACATTGGGCTGCTGCATACATTTTTTTTATTTCAAATTATCAACTTCAGCAACAACATGCTGCCCAAGATTTAGTATGTATGACAGACTGGATCCTTCATGGCCATGCTGATCTGTTGGGTGTATAGTGTGTTCCACATCTCTTTTTATGTGTGTGCATGGATAGAAGGCAAAGGGATTTGAATATTGGTGTGTTTTTTTGCAAATGTGCAGATTCCAGTTAGAGTAGATAATATATGCTGCCTATTTTGTTTGCTAAGAAGTAGTGAAATGTGTGTGCATGTAAAGGAGGTTGGGTGGGAGAGAGAGTGTCTTGAAGGCCCCAGAAAAAGAGGTAATGAAGGTATTAGTTTGTAAATCAGACTATCTGTGTTTCCTAATCCCATAGCAGCTTTCTGGTAGACAGGGGTAGTGCAAGCCGGGGACCTCACCCTTCCTAATGTCAGAGGCTTTGTACCCTCTGAAAGCAAGACTGAGGGCTTTCTGAGGGCTTTTTGGTAAATTAAAGAAAAACCCTCAAATATTTTTTTAATTTGATTGTTATAAATGCCTAGTCTCCTCTCTCTGCCTGTGTGCAGACCATTATATGAAGATTGTATGATGGGGTCAGGAGTCAGGACTGCAGAATATGGTTCTCCAGCAAATGGGAAATTGGGCCTGAGTGGTCACATTATTAATTTACTTTTCTGTTTTGTGTTTCCTTCCTTCTGCTACTTCTACAACACTTCTGGCATTTCAGGTTTCTAAAGTCAACGGGGTCACTCGAATGTCATCTCTGAGTGCAAATCCAGCCAGTGCCAAAAAGATGAGAGAAGTCAGACCTTCACCGTCCAAAACTGTGAAGTACACTGCAACAGTGACAAAGGGAACTGTCACATACACCAAAGCCAAGAAAGAACTGGTCAAGGAAACCAAACTAAATCACCACAAACCCAGTTCACCTGTCAACCACACAATCTCAGGGAAAATAGAAAGTAGCAATGCAAAAACCCGCAAACAGGTGCTATCCCTTGGAGCATCCAAGTCTAACAATACCGCTGTTAATGGTGTAAAAGTCAATGGCAAGTTGAACCAAAAGACATGCACTAAGGAGGTGGGGAGACAGTTAAGGGAGGGGCTGCGCAATTCGAAGAGGAGGCTGGAAGAGACGAATCACATAGACAAAATACAGTCGCCCACCAAGAGAATGAAAGGGGCCGTCAACTTGGCAGAAGCTGCCAGCAAAAAGGCAGCAGTAGAAAAGCCTTTGCTGAATGGACACCTTAGAAAGGAAGTGCCAGAGAAGAGTTTGGAAAGAAATAGGCCGAAAAGAGCCACTGCTGGAAAGAGTACGCCAGGGAAACAAGCACATGGCAAAACTGAAAATGCCTCCTGTGAAAATCGTTCTACCTCTCAAGCGGAGTCCTTGCACAAGCCACAAGACTCAATGGGAAAGCACGAAAAGGGCAGTAGTAAGTCTGGGTGGGGGATGCTGGGGGAGATTCCCATCCTTAGGCCCTCCACCAAGGAATTTCATGACCCACTGATATACATTGAGTCAGTCCGAGCTCAGGTAGAGAAGTATGGGATGTGCAGGGTGATTCCTCCTCCAGACTGGAGACCTGAGTGCAAGCTAAACGATGAAATGCGGTTTGTGACACAGATTCAGCACATACACAAGCTAGGCAGGCGCTGGGGACCCAACGTGCAGCGGCTGGCCTGTATCAAGAAGCACCTCAAATCTCAGGGCATTACCATGGATGAACTCCCACTCATAGGTAAGGGCTGTGATTCCTTGGCATTTTGCCGCTGCTTGTAAGTGTCCGTATACGACTTTATGCTCTGTTTGCCTTTATGCTTAACCAAACCCCTGTTCAGTTAATACTGCAGAGCTCTGAATCTCTCTCTTTTTTCTTTGGCCAGGCATGATGCAGGTAGGTTGTCAGAGAGCTTTCCAGGGTGACTTTATATCGCCATTTTCCTCCTTTTCTGTTTGACTCAGGGGGAAAAAAATCTGCTCCGTGGGACCTTGGTCTGCAGATTTCAGAATCTTCTTCTTTCCCTGACGTTTATTTATGTGGGTAGTAAGACAATGTATAGCGATAGCCTTGTTTTAAAGGTTGTCTCAGAATATTTTTCGGACCTTTCCAAAGATGTTTTCCTAACAAGTTGCAATGCTGCCAGGCTTTAATACATTTTTCTCCCCACCTCTTCCTTTAAAAACATTTGACCAAAGGGGAAAGAAAATATCTCAGAACTGACTTGTGTTTGGGTACTCAGACACTTAAAATCACAAATTTGCAGTGACCTGCTGACATTTAACAACCATTAAGTGTCAAGAATAGGCAGTAAAATGTAGTTGATTGCAAAATGGAGGTTTCATTATTTCTCCCAGCAGGTGTCTGCCAGGGCTAATGCCTGAGTGAGAATCACTTATTTAACAGGATTCTTGGTTTATGGTCTGCTGTCAAATATGACACGTGACAAAAATGTGACAATAGTTTGTAAAAACATGACAACAGCAGCATACAAATGAACTATTGAATGAGCTACCTCCATCTCTCTACTGCCTTTGCAGCATAGTAAGAAACCTGTGTTTTTAATTTTCGTTAGTTCTTCCCTTTGTTTTTGAGGTGTTTTGAGTTGCAAGCTCACACGAACTGCATGTGGCAACTTAAGGCTAGAGTTTTGCCTTTGAGGCATTATCCGACCCGAGGCAGCTTTCTGCGCTGGTTGGATTAAAGGACACGCTTTTCTGTTTAAACGATTCACAACACTTCCTTCCCCCCTCCTCCTCCTTTTTAAACTTTATTTTATATCACATATGGTAAGTGAGGGAAAATGCATAAAAGTGCACGAAATGATTGCAGACTTTATGGTGAACTGATGCAGGGCACAGCAGAGAAATAACAAAATTTTAAGAAGGAGGAACGATGGGTTAGCACTTTGTTGCAATAGCCGTGCAAAAGCGTTCAAGGAAATCTGAAAATTAAAATCACTCAAGCAGCAATAAGTGAACATTTTGTATGCCTAATGTATGCAATGGTTGTATGCTAATGGAAAAGAATAATGAATTACATTTACATTGGCAAGAGAGAGAAGAAAATGTGCAAGACAACTCGATTAACGCTCCTGGAACAATGTTAACTTTTTAATGAAATACCTTAACTTGGCATTAAGATGGCATTACTGTTAATTATTTGTATTATTTAAGCACCTAAGAGCCTAATGAATAGGCAAGAATTCTATTCTGCTGGGTGCCATATAACCAGGGCAAACAGTGGTCTCTTACAAATTTGCATCCTATGTATCCTTTCTGCAGTTAATTTCCTACCCATCCTGTGTTTAAAATCAAAAACAAACTGGAGAAAAGAAGCTGGAGATCATCACTCCACAAAGAGGAAAAATCTGTTGGTTCTATCAGGAAACATACAGAATAATCAGTGGTGATAAATGCACGCTTATTTAAGTAGGCATGCATACATAGCCCTTCTCTCGGGGCCAAATCACATTTCCATTGAAATAAATGGGACTTTTGCCAATGGCTTGTGTAGTGCCAGCATTTGATATTAAAGGCGTACCTGAAGATTTAAAATTTTCTTTTTTAAAATGAGCTTGCTCACTAAGCAATTTAAAGGTATTCCTAACTTAGGGAAATATGGCAATTAAAAAAAATAAAGTAAACACTGCTTCTGCATAATGTGCCAGATGTCCTATTTAAGCCATTTTGCTATAGGTGCTTTTAAAGAACTACTTTTTTGTTGTTGTTGTTAGGTTTTTTCCCTTATTTTTTTTATTTTTTTTCCTTCAGTCTTTCTAGGAAAGTTTAAGCAGCAAGCTTAGGTTGATCCCGGAAAACATCAGTCTGAGATATAAATGCTTCCAAAAGTTACGACTGTGTGAAATGGAATTATAATTGAGAGCATTTTGCAAACCTTAGCTGTAGGCTCTGGTTGAATGAAGTGCTACTCGAGCTCTAATATTGCAGAGTGATTATGAGTGATCATTCCATGATGCGGGAGAAAATTGAATTCGCAACAGTGCTGAAACTAGGACCTTAAACTGAGTGTGTGCTGGAGAAAACATTTAATGGTAAATCTGGGCCGCACTTCTTACCAAGTTAGGAGTATGTTACCCAACTTTATGTAGGTTGCTGAATCTGTTGGCATGGAAAGCCATCACCTTCAGCTTATTTGTGGCCTACACATTGAGGCCATTGACCAAAAAAGTAACAGAAGCCATCTTGAAAGTTATGTTTGTATTATGTTACATATGGAAGATTAAAGAGGAAAGAAAGAAAGAAAACTCTCAAAACTCATTTTGTTTTTTCTCCCAATGATGTTTAGTTTTTCTCAGCTTCGAGACCTTTTTAAAATCTACCCCACCCCATTCCCAAGTGTACTAAATAGGATAAATCTGCTGCCTTGTGGTCCTGCTTCCACCCGTATCTTATTCTACTCAAAGCCTTATGCTTGGTTTTGTCTGCAGCCAAACACCTTTGCTTTATGCTGTGTGGGCAGCCTCTGGTGCTGCTCTGCCTCGGCTGCAGCCATTGTCCCAAAGTGTTGCACGCTGGTTTACACTGCTGAGCCTCCCTCGTCACTGGATTGGCACAAGTGGTGGAATAGAGGAAAACAGAGGAAAGAAGGAAGAGTGGAATCAGCAATGAAGCACCTGAGATGCAGCACAGGGTAGTTCGAAAAAAGCAATACTGCTTATGCTAGCAGGCAAGATGATATGAGTTAAGATGATGTAGCTGTGCATCCTACAGTAAATATTCACAATAATGCTGCTTCTTGCCCTCCTCTGTTGCAGTAGCATTTCTGAGTGCTCTGAAATGGCTATGACATGATGATTCTTTACTTTTCTCAAAGACAAAGGGAAAGGGGAGACAGTGTGGCGGCACAGATGTTGACACTGGTTTTGTATTAATTCTCTTTTTTCCTTGAACAGCACTCTGTTGAATTGTAGGTGGTCTTTGGGCCGTTTCTTCACTCTTTTCACTGATGATTTATTTCCGTGCTTTCAGAGTATTTATGATGTTTCTTTTATTGTTCCTCATCCATTTGGCTGCTTTTTACGCTGCAGTTTGTATAATCCTTTTTTTTTGTTTGTTTGGTTTTTTGTTTGGGTTGGTTTTTTTTTTTTTTTGACTGGAGTGTGAAATGTGCTAGTCATCTTAAAACATACAAAACCAGAATGGAGTATAAAATATGGATGGCCTCAGACTGGAAGAATAATGTGTCTGGAAATTTTTATGTGGTTGCAGGCTCCAACCCCAACCAACTCCTTGTTTCCCTTTGGTTTTTATGTGGATTTTATTTCCTGTAGTGAAATTAATAATGGTACTGTTCTCCTTTTAAATGCTAACTTCATTCAAGGTGTAATGCAGATATTAGATAATTGTTATTTCACCTCCCGAAAGGATAGGTATTTGTCTTTCTGATGGCCATACCCCAGCTTGACACTGGTTTTGTGTATTGCTGGTATGAACCAGATGTGGGACTGGTGGTGGGTGAGGGTGTGTGGGTTTTTACAGAGATTGGCAACCCTCATCTGCCCAGCCACTGGGTAATGACCAGGGCACAGATGCATGCCAAGGAGATAGTTTGGGGTGCTCTGAGAAAAGAAGGGCATGAAACTCAAGAAGGAGAGCAGACTGAATCATAGGGAAAGCTGCTGCAAGTAGCAGAATACAGCCTGTGAATGAACTAAGCTGGCAAAACAGTGGTGTGTGCCTCTCTTTAGCAGGAGGCGCACAGGAGAGGGACAATTCTGCTCTGGTGCTCAGGTGCCTGGAGCTGTCATGTCTCCTGTGTGCCCAGCCTGGTAGTACGTTTGACATGAGCTGCCCACAGCTTTCCTAATCTACTCCTTTTGTTTCCCTTTCCCTTCCTCTGCTGCCTGGCACACATGGACCCCAGGAGGCTGCGAGCTCGACCTGGCCTGCTTCGTCCAGCTGATCAACGAGATGGGGGGGATGCAGCAAGTGACTGACCTCAAGAAATGGAACAAGCTGGCAGACATGCTGCGCATCCCCAAAACTGCACAGGACAGGCTGGCCAAGCTACAAGAAGCCTACTGCCAGTACTTGCTCTCCTATGACTCCCTCTCTCCTGAGGAGCACAAGAAACTGGAGAAGGAGGTCTTGCTGGAAAAGGAAATCCTGGAGAAGAGGAAAGGACCTTTGGAGGGACATTCAGAGAATGCCTACAAGTTCCATTCCTTGCCCCGGTTTGAGCCCAAAAACGGACTCATTAATGGCGTGGTTCACAAAAATGGCTTCCGCAACAAGTTAAAAGAGGTCGATGTCCCACTAAAGACGGGCAGGCGGCGGCTCTTTGCTCAGGAAAAGGAGACCACGAAGGAGGAGGAGGAGGAGGAGGAGGAGGGAGTTCTTAGCGACTTACACAAGTGTATATACAAGGTAATGAGGCTGGCTCTGCCCGGTCTGTTTTGTAGAGCTGATGATGCTGTTGTGTGTGTGGTGTCTGGGTGCACAGCCAGCTGCCTGAAGGGAGCTGTTGGGTTGCAGTTGCATCTCATAGGCAGCAGATATGGCCAGGCACTCTGGTGACTTTATCCTGATATGCCTGGCTCTTGCAGGATATCTGCAAAAGCTGGGAGGCATTATTGTCATAACAAGATGCACTGGGCTCTGCCCCCCTTCATCTCCTTGTGAGAGGCTCCCTGAATATCTCTGCCCAATTATCCTTGCAGACACAGATTTTATTTTCATTTTCTAGTGACATTTAAAGTAATGTTCTGCTTTCTCATTCCTGCTTCTTGCAAATCTCTTGTTGCGTGAAGTAGTTCTGCACATCAAAACGAACATCACTAGAAATACTACTACATTTAGAAAGGGCAAATTGAAATGCAAACAATATTTTTATACACGATGCCAGACTTTGCTCAGCACTAACAGTCACGTGGATGCTTAGTCCTCCACATATCAAGTATATCCATTTACAAAGAAATGCTGACTCTTTCACTGTATTTTATTTGGCAGTCTCCTGCTCTGGAGGCAGGACTTGGCGCTGCAACTCACAGTGCAATTTTGAGTTGAGCTGAATGGCGTAGCCGCACTCTGAGAAAAATATAGCATTGAGTGTCTGTGCCCAGTAAAGGAATGTGCTGTTCTTCCCCTTCCAATCTCACTTCCATCACCAGGAAATGAAGCCAGATAGCCCAAAATGACTTATTGTTAAGCTGTTTAGGGACGGCATGAGCTCACAACTTGGGCTTTAAAAGCTTGCTTCAGTCTTCTTTTGCAGCCTGTTATGATTTGTCAGCCCAAAAATTCTTTTTCTTGGGGATTCTGGCCTCAATCCCACCTTTGAAAAGCAATCTCTTTGCCATGCTGCCCTTGGAGAGAAGCTTATCTAATGACAGCAGCTTTTGTGAATAGTGAAGTGGCATTTCTGTGCTTAATATCCTGTGCTTAATGATGGTTAAATGAAAAACTTGATAAATCTTACCCTGACTGCTGCATGAACAACCTCAAACTTAGTGGGGGAATGCCTTTTTCTTATTTTCCAGCACAAGTCGCACTTCAAAGTTAAGTAGATACAAAGTCACTCAAAAAGCAAGATTGGGATTTGTGAGAAGTATCCCAATTGGACTTAGGAGGTAAAAAAAAGTGAGCAAGCAAAATTTAGATGGTATAACTGCTCTGAGTCTGCTGAGTACCGGGCCTTTACCCCAGAAGGCAGAGAAGTCCCAGAATTTCTGCTTTTGGTCACCAAAAAAAGCACTGACAGTACTGGCAGCATCAGACCCTGTCTGAGTCTGACAATACCAGGTAGAAATACTTCCATCCTGAGCATGGAGGCTGTTAGAGAGGAGCATTACTGAGCCCATGGGTCAGGGCTCTCCCCACCCACCAAAGCACTTGCAGCACACGGAGCCACTCAGAGTATGTCTTGGGTTGTCCACTGTGGTACCAGCAGCTTTCCAGACACTGAGGCTTGCCTGTTTTGATCCCATCCCACGTTCTCTGTAGTGCAGAGGCTGGGAGCTGCTGTCACAGGTGATGAACTGGGGAGAGGGCAGGGGGAAGCAAATCTCTGGTGGATTTCTAGAGAGATCTCTGCTGTGGAGTGCCCTGTGGGACACCTGGTCAGCCTGAGTGCAGAGAGAGGACTGAAGCTTCATTTTCACAGCACTCAGGGTAAAGCCCTGTGGGAGGACTGATGCTTTAATACTGGTTATGTCACTTAGAGCAGGCCTCAAGACACAGAAATTATGCATCAAGCTTGATGCACCAGAGTGGCCCAGAAGATGTAAAATTGCTGTAGTTCATCACTAGGCTTTAAAGGACTGAGGGAGTGTGGTGCTGGCATCAGTTGTAAGCAGAGAGTGCTTTGTGGCATTTAATGAAACAAGCCTTTTAATCCTGTGTGTGTGGATGGGGGAGTGTTCTTTACCTAATAACATGTTCCTGAGAAAATTTGAATTTCATTAACAGAACCTGCTCTCATGTTACAGTTTCCACATATGATGGGATTGTAATGGTTCCTTTTTAAAGCACATTGCTAGTTCTAATTTAAAATGAAAAACACACATCAAACAAAAAAAAAAAAAGCCAACAAACCCATGTCTGTGAAAAATGCCCAGGTCAATATCTTGAGGGCTGGAGGGAGCACATCATAATCATATGACTGTAGTCCAGTTTAGGCCATAAAGTCTGTTCTTCAGACTATGAAGAGGCCATACATTTAGGATTTCTCACAGTGATTTCTGCAGTCAGCACATGCTTGAGCTGTTTTTAGCAAGAGACATCCAGTCTTCCAGGAGCAGTTACCACCGTATCACATGTCAAGGTTAGAGTAAATCTCCTTTGTGTTAGGCTGACTTTCTGCCAGGACTCCCAGATTATTTTCAGTGTCTTTCCCACCCAGGCTATGAGGCCTGCTGTGCTTTTAAGTGTGTGCTGCAGGCTGCTGTGCTTGCTTGCTTTACTCCTAAATAAGTGGTTTTTCTACTTGACGATTAAAATGTTGTCATCTCTAAGTGTGTGAAGTAAACTGCTGACATCAAAGCAGAATCTGATGCAAGATTTTCACATGTCTTTCCCCAGTTTTAGCTCTGAAAATATTTTTTAAATCTCTACTGGTGCTGACTGAGAGCAGAATTTGTTTCCATACAGAACAAACTGAAGGCATATTAGCAGACTCATTAGAGGGACACAGAGAAGAAATCACAATGCAGATTTTGCCAGCCCTCCCATGAACAGTCACGTTGAGCTCTTTTCACCCAGGGACTTGGCATTTTCATACTCCATTTAATAGGAGCCCCTCCTTTCCACCTGTGGCTCTTTTGAAATCTCTGGTGTCAGCTCATATTTATGTTTGCTTTAATGTCTTTAACATTCATAGCTTTGCAGTGTCCTTCTCTCTACCTTCCCTCCAGGCTTGGTGGTGGTAGTGATGCTCTCCCTGGGTTGGCTGTCATGGCCCCTGCGTCAGATGTGAGAAGAATCGGGGACGAAATAGGAATTTCTTTCCTTAAACCTTCCTCTCTTCTTGTCATAGCAACAGAGATTGCTTTGTAGCTTGAAGCTCCTAGGACAGCTGTTGAACTTCAGGGATACTTCTCAGGGTGTTGGAAAGGGTTATTTTGCTCCTCTGCAATTCATTTTGTGTTCTCACTAGAATGCTCCATTAAAGCATTTTAAATTATTTTCTGTGTTGTCATCAGAAAATGGTACAAGATTCCTTAGATTAAAGAAAACAACCAAACAGCACAAACAGACAACCCTCAGCCATTTAATTTGTTTTACAGTTTTTAGGAGACTGAAAAGATACCAAATTCTTGGCAGAGGAAGAAATGGATCTATGCAATTTTAAAGGGTTAAACTGTTCCAGTTTTCCACTTTATTTTTTCTTGCTTGCTATGTACTTCTATTTTCTTTCTTCTCTATCCAAAAAATGGAAAGACATGGCTAATCTTGGAAGATGAGGCTCTAATTTTGTTTTTATGCATAAGATGAGAGGAAGAGGCAAGTAACTGAAAGGAGGCAGCTGCTGCAGTGTTGGTTTGCCCCCGGTGGAGGCTGTGCCCGAGCGCGGTGACTCAGTGCGGGCCCTGCGCTTTACGAGAGGTTTTGTTGTAAAAGGCTGCCACAATAAACCATTCACGAGGGCATTAAAAGACGAAGGAAATTGCTTATTGGATCACAGAGAATCCAGCTCTGAAGTTTATGGGAATTAGAGTGCCCCAGGCCTTGGGCATTTCACTAACTTTTTTTGCTTATGCTAATTATGCAGCATTCAATTTAAAAAGTGACAGTGTTACAACCATATGAGCAGAGTGATAGACTTGGCCTGTGGGGGAAAGCTGCTTTTATAGTTCTTTTTAGTTTACTCTTAGGCATAGTTACTAAATAAATTAAACACAAGAAAAGGCTGAGGTGGTTTGGCAGATCCGTTCCATAATTGAAAAACTAGAAAGGTAACATTCCAAAGAATAAAACTTGTTTATGTAGAATTTTTAAGTCTGTGGTTACTCAGATGAGCAGTCAAGGGACACAGTGGGAAGGAGCAGTGAATCTGGTGAGGGGGCAAAGACGTTTTGTACTCCAAGTTTGCAGAGTGCTGCTGGTCTCTGCCTCGTGTGGTGCTTGCTAGCTCCCATGGCATGCAGCTTCCCAGCGTTTTCCTTCTGCCCAGCATCAGAGGGGGCAACAGAGGTGTTCCTGTCTGGGCACACCACGATGTCGGGGCTGAAAGAAGCAAGTGGGTTCTCGTGCTCTTGCCTCCAAAGCCATCAGACAATGCTTCCCAGAGCTGCTGGTGCTGTAGGTGTGCAGGAAAGCAGGTGCCTGGAAACTGCAGGGTAGCTCAAGCAGAAAACCAAGTCAGAGCCTCTTCTTGTACAGCTCCTGCAGCAGTGCCAAGAAAGAATGCACTTATTCAGCATTTTACTGTGTTTTCGTTTTCCTAACTTTGTAATAACAGGTCTTGGTTCCTTGGCATTTGAACTGCTTTTACTGAATTGAGCATAGCTAGTTTTTGAAAGCAAGTGATTACAGTAATCCTGGCAAACTCTGCTTTTTGTGACGCTCTTCCACCACATACAGCATTTGATGCTGAGCACTTCTGTGAATTTTCTAAGTCTTTTTCACCTGCTCCTTGTACATAAAGAGCATGGCCACATGGTCCCTGGATAGTGTATTGGATTTGACTGGCTGCATACTGGGTTCGCTGCAGCGTGTCATAGGAAGTGGGGCCATGTCCATCTTCTGTATTTATCAAACACTGAGCATTGTGCTGGACAAAGCAGTGTTCTTTCTGGGAACATTCAGTTGGTCTTTTTCTTTTTACATGGTGGGTTTGATTTGGGAAGTTCATATGATTGAATTTATCTATCTTCTGAAGTGTTTTCTCTCAGCAACAAAATGAGCTTTAGACACATACCTCTTCTGGAGACTTTCTCCCCTTTCCCTCTGTTGTCATCTGGGATCAAGCCTGTAAGGAAAATAATGAGGACATGGAGGAATGTAGGCGTGTTTTTTCATTTTCACTTCCAATTTTATTTTCTTTTTCCACAGGGTAGGTCTGTTTCTTTAACAACCTTCTACCGAACAGCAAGAAACATCATGAATATGTGCTTCACAAAGGAGCCTACAGTAGCTGAAGTAGAGGTGAGGCCAGCCCAAGCGGTGGTAAAGGTTTTTATTTCAGGGCACTGAGTATGGGGATTCAGGATAGTTGACTTTTAAGCATTTCTGTAATCAGTTTAAGGCTGTCTAGTTTGGAATTATAAAAAAAAATGGTTAAATAGACATAGTGCTGATTCTTCCTTTTGTAAATTTTTTGAACGTTTTTAATAAAGGTATTGATGAACTGATAAAGAGAAAGAATTCTTAATCTGACATGTGCTGAAACACAGAAACCAAGACGATCTAAATTTTGCCTCCCATATTGTGACTTTAAATTATTTATGTTCTTATTTTTAAGCAATATTTTATGTTTAATTACACTGAGGTCATGAAAGCCTTGTAAATTTCTGGGGTTTGTGTTTTAATGAGAGATACCTTGTTCAGCGAATTTAAAACAGATTACTGCTTTCCTCTTACCACAGCAAGAATACTGGCGGATAGTGGAACAGAAAGATTGCCATGTAGCAGTGCATTGTGGAAAAGTAGATACCAACACCCACGGGAGTGGTTTTCCTGTGGGAAAATCTGAACCATTTTCAAGGTAAGATCCCCAAATCCATCCTCTTTGTTGCCTCACTCCTGAGCAGAGCCCAGCAGAGCAGCTTGGCACACTGGGAGTGTTGGCATTGGGAATGTGCACTGACTGTGTTTCCCTCTGTGTCACCCCTCAAACAGGCATGGGTGGAACCTCACAGTCCTTCCTAATAATACAGGATCCATCCTGCGACATCTTGGTGCTGTGCCTGGTAAGCAAGTCCCTTCTCTGTGTTTTCAGCCGGTGTCAGTGTCCTCTGAATGTGGTGCTGTGGGCACCAAATGCTTCTCCCTCTTGCTGGCCCCTGTTTCCCAGCTGACTGAGCAGACGTGCAGTTGTATGTAGCAGGTGGTATTTAAAGGGGTGAAGGCAGCCATGCAGATAAAGGATTAATGAACAGTTTAGACCCTGCTCCTGGGAGGAACCGGTTGTACCTGCAGTATCCCTTGCTGTTCTTGCCAGCCTATCATTGTTCTTTTGTGTCAAAATAGAGCTGTGCAACTTCCACACTTGTAAAATGTAGTCTGTAGCACTGGGAAAAGCAGCACACACATTTTATAAATGAATTGACACAAATTCTCCAGCTGCCTATACACCATTGCAGTTTACTGCTAAGAAACATGGAAAGCACAGTGGAATCTCCTGTTGAGATCAGGTGTTGAGCCTGAACAAACCAGCTGGGAAACAGGACAGCTGTTGAAAAGTTACATATATGCTTGAACAACATGAAGCAACCCCTTTTGATCAATGGCAGTGAGCTTTAAGTGTGGGTATTTGTAAATTCTCCTAAGAATTAAATTTTTATACAGCTATTAGCAAACAAACATGTTCAAGGGCACTGCAGTTGACTGGTAGATATTTTCTTAGTGGAAAATGCTGAATTTGTTAAATTACTCCTTGTGAATTATTCACTCTGATAGGAAAATTTATAACTTCAAGGGTCAGCTTACAGGGAGAATAAGATTTTTGACTTAAATGCTCTCTCAAACTGTCTTTTATGGAACAAACTGAAGTTACTCAAAACTCATTTTTCAATCTCTTTTTGTTTTAGGAGTGACAATTCCTTGGCTAAATATTGGCATGGTCTTTTCTACCTCATGCTGGTCTCGAGACCAAAATCACCTTCCATACATTGACTACTTACACACTGGTGCTGATTGCATTTGGTAGGTATTCCCCTGGTTTTTCTTCACGCTCCCTACGGTGGTTGCCTGTAGGCTGGCATTAGTAGCAACTTGGGTGGTACTTTTGCATGAAAAAATCTCACCTAGAGAGTCCAGTGTGTGTGTTGGGGGAGTTTCCAGTTTTAATGGGAAAATGTGGTATAAACTTAGGGGAGATGAAAACCCCTTTCCTGGAAGAAAAGTTTCACTTGCTTTTCTGTGGTCTGTTCTGGTGTCTTGATGTCCCCATGGTGGCAGTGGCATCATGAACTGCTTTTAATGCACATGCAAAGTGTGTTCTCACATATTTCTCAGATTCTGCTGATGTCAGGGGCGCTGATCCAGCTATCACTGGGAAAGGACATGGCCCAACAAAAAGCATTTGAAATCAAGAGAAAACCATTAAAGCAGGATCTCCTCTCTCTTGAAATGCATTAAGTTGAAGATATGTTCTGTATGTGATCCTTTCAAGAGGTAAAGGTGTAACTGCTGGATTATGCTGCAGACCTGGGAGTTCGTCAGTTTCTGTCATGGGCATTTCATGGCTCTTCTCCCTGTTCTGTGAATCACGAATCTGTGATCTTTTATAAAATATACTGTCAGGACAGATCACTGAGCAAGCTATGTTGTCCTCAACCTTAGGCAAGTCTGTTTATCTCTAAAAGATTAATCTAGGCTTAAATGACAGTAAATTCCAAACAGAAGTTATTCAAGAATCCCCTAATTAAGTTTTGAGGCCACTCTTCATACTGTGTATCAAAACATGTGGCTCTTGGGATTGAACAGGCTTGCATGCAGACAGCTCAAATTTTAGGAAAGACTACTATCCCTATTTTTTGAATCCAAGAAGAATAAAAGTAAAGAAACCATTTGCTTTATCTTGATGGACTTATACAGATGAGTACATAGCTTAAGGCATCTTTGTGATGATAGCCTTGATGAAACAGGCATAGTAGGCAGGAATAACTCATAAGAAGGAAGTGAAACTCCTTTGTCTGTTGAAGCTATTCTTCAGCAAGGCTGCCAGCCTGAAGTGTCAGGCTAGTATTCATTAGCTCATTACAACTTTTAATAGTGCAATAAAGCACCCAACTGTTTTAGGAGAAGACGAATTTAGTATCTGCAGGTCTGGCGCAGTAGCTGGAGTAGCCCTGACAGCATTTGCTTTCAGTCACTGCTTCGGGGACAACAAAGTGGCCACTGGGCTTCAAACCTCTCCTCCGTCTTGCCAAGTCCATCCACCACCCAGAAATCTTCCCCAAGGACAGATCTCTGTTCTACTCAAACCACTTTGCTTACCTGCAGATTGCTCAGCTCACTCAGGTTTTACCTCTTGGAGATTAAACAGGAGATAACTCACTTTGCATGCAGGGCAGAGATCAGTGCCCAAACCTTTATATTCTGGAGGAATCCTTGGTGCCCATTAAAAGAGAGAAGGAAATCTTGTTCTGCTAAGGCGTTCAGAAGTCTGTACTGGCTGCTCACTTCCCATTTTTATAGGTACATCAGGAATTGCAGATGAGTGAAATTGCAGTATACACCAGTTGGTGTATGGGATCTGATTCCCCTCTAATGCCCCCGGTACTCAGTTCCATGCACTTCTGTGCTGCCTCTCCTCTTCACACATCCTTCCCAAGCATTTTCCTGTGCTTGTCTTGTGAGGGACTGCGTGCTTGAATCTTCCATCGTTCCAGCCATATTTTCTGACTCTAAAAGAGAAGAGTGGGTTCTGCCATGACCTGGGTTCAAATTTAAAATATTTTCATCCCTGTTTCAAATCTGTTATTATAGTATAACTAGAGTGATACATCACAAGTGGGGAGCTGTACTGAAACTGTCATCACTGTTAGCAACAAAGTATTTGAAACATGGCATACATTTAAAATTGCTGTTCGGACTTGATCCTTACTTGATCCAAGACGAAGTTCTTCTGCTTCACCTCTCTATAACCTGAGAGTTCTTAGCAAGGTTCTGACCATTGTCAATATATATGTAAGGAGTTGGTCTTTGTACACCTGGGCAACCAGCTCAGTAAAACTCTTACCGTGGCTGCAGTTAGCAGTATGAGTAGATAATGTCATTTCTTCTGCCTCTTGGCTTGAAGATCAACAAACACAAATCGAAGTCATCATCAGTACAGTGAACAGTGAGGAAGTGTTCAGATTATAGGAAGTGCAGCCTTCTGCAGACTCTTCAGTCAGGATAACCCTGTGTAATGCACACGGAGTTAGTGCACGTTATAAGCGAGTACCCTGAAAGGGTGTGTAAGAACACTTCATGAAGTTGCTGGAGAGAGCAGATGAATGGCAGGAAGACTATACCAGTTCCCCAAAATCTTTGCAGCTTCATTCTCTTCTTTCAAGTTTGGAAAAATGATTCCGTGTGTGTGTGCGTGTGTGTGTTTCTGGTGTAGGGGCAAATGGACTCCAGGTTGAGGTTTCATTGCCTGAAGAGAAAGGGTAGGTCATGATAAAGCTGGAGATGCTTTTTACTTGCCTGAGCACCACCTCTCAGGTGGGCTGCAGGCAAGACCAGTGACCAGTTATCACCATAATGCCTCCCTGCATCCAGAAAAACAGCAGTTCTCTGGATGTGTGGCTCTAAGATTCGAGACTCTTATGCTACTTCCCTATGTTACTTCTTGTCATTCTGCTGAGGGAGACAGTGAGCACAAGAGGACAGTTGCTTTCTTGGCTTCTAAGGAGAGGAGGATGTGCAACTTGGCAGATTCCCAGCAGAGTTTGAAACCTCTCCTGCCACTTTGGCTGCTCTTAGTCAGGTCTTTCATGGCAAGGAGAGGAGGGATGTGGGGTTTGTTCAGTAAGCAAGGCAAGAAGGTCTTAGGCAACTTCATGCACTAATAGTAGAAGGAATTTGTGATTTCTTGACTGTTACAAACAGAAAATGTTATTAAATGTGAAGATCCTTTGGTTGATGCACAGATAATAAATTCAATATTTTATGGTAAAGATAACATGTATTGGTGCTCACAAGATGCAAACTTCTGCCCATAATTAGCTGGTTTGGTGCTGTTAAAATGAACATCAATCTATTGCTGGTTTCTCTCCTCTGACTCTACAGAGGACTGAGTGTTCACATTTCTGTTTTGGGGATTTTGTGTCTTTCGATACTTGCTGAACACGATCAGATTGAGTCTGAATAAACAACTTCCCTTCAATCCTCGGTGTTTTACCAAAAGAACTGTGTGTGAAACCCTGTGTTGAATTTCTTTTTTCTAATCAATGTACTGGTCTGAATTGTCTGTTACTGTGCAGCTGTGGACCGTTATTTACTCCACAGTAAATCTTTCTCTTTTCCTCTGACAAAACAACAGGTATTGCATTCCTGCTGCGGAGGAGAACAAACTTGATGATGTGGTACATACCCTGCTGCAAGCCAATGGCACTCCAGGGCTGGAAATGCTTGAAAGTAATGTAATGGTAGGTTAAAACTGGCAGAGGTGTTGCAATTTGAGAACCCTAGGCTAATCAGGAGGCTGGTTGGTTGGGGATTTATTTTGGTTTTGTCTTACGCTGCAGCAATGCAGAGGGGGCTACTTTCTGTTTGCGGTGTTTACCCACATGGTCTTTTTCTAACAAGGTTGTTATTATGTGTTAATATAAAAACAAACATGTAAGTGCAATAAATGTCCATTTTTAATACTTTCTATAATTTATTTAGCCTCACAAAGGGAGAGGAATTTAATCAATTCATCTGCCATGACTGACATTTTATTATGCCAGCATGGATAGGAGAAACTTAATATCTTAGTATTTTTGCCTCTTTTGTTTATCTTTTGGATAACAATTTATCTTTAGTGCATTTAAGTATAAACTGGGGAGCCCATAAGAAAAAACCCTCCCTTGGCTACCCATGTTAACATCTCACAGAAGTGCAGTAGCACAATGGATTCAGTGCCAAGTTGGAAAAGATCGGATGGAAAGCTGAATGATCTGCATTACTTTCTGTAGTAGCAGACAGTGTTCTGTCCTTTGGCTCCGGGGAGTTTAAACTGTTGGTTTGAGGAGAGGCACTTCTGCAATTGTCACTCCAGACGCTGAGGTTCAGCACGTGCGGAATGGGAGAGGGAAAGTGACTGGAGAGTGACTGTTCACAGAGCACAGCTTTGCTCCGTGAGCAGTAGAGTGTGGCAGCACCCACCCAAGAAGAAAGTTCTGATTGATTGCTTTTCTCTCTCCTTTTTTTCTTTTTTTTCCTCTGTGTTTCCAGATCTCCCCAGAGGTCTTGTGTAAGGAGGGGATCAGGGTGCACCGTACTGTACAGCAGAGCGGGCAGTTCGTTGTCTGTTTTCCTGGATCCTTTGTGTCCAAAGTGTGTTGTGGCTATAGTGTTTCCGAATCGGTGCACTTTGCTACCACCCAGTGGACAAGTATGGGCTTTAAAACAGCCAAGGTAAGTTGAGAAAAGGAGTTAAAATGGTTTCATGGCCCTGCCATCTGAAAGGAAAGCAGACATTCCAGGATTGGTAGCATTACGAGAGTAGTGCAACTACATCTGCTTTTCTGGACTACTAAATAAACCAAAAAAAAGGAAAAAATTCTGCAAGGCATAAGATGATCCAGTATCAGAAAAGCTGACTGGGTTGTTAACTGACAGTTAAAGACTTCTGTATATATTAACAAATTCAGAAGATTGTTGTGCCTGCTAGTTTGCAAGGAGAGCAAACTAGACTAGTTTGCAAGGAAGCTTTTCAAAAATCCCTTCAGAGCTAATGATTATGCATTGTATTATGCTTACTAATTTTGAACCATTAGAATCTCAGGTGCAAATATATGAATAACTGTGCTTGTTAGCTCCTATGGTAGGCAGAGTCAGTTAATACTCACAGCTGTATTGCTTGTTTTTCTCTGCCCCTTCATTCAGGAAAAGCTGTTGATCAGGGCAATTTCAGTTTTAATCGACTTGAAAATACTTGGGTTCACTGACCAGCCCATCCAATACTAGATGTAAATAAATAACCTTCGCATTCCCTTTTCACACAACTGGCTGAGGCAAGTTGCCTACAGAAACAGGTGATTTGCCCAGTCATCATAATTCTGGCTACATTTCTGTGTTCTTGAACAAAGAATATACATCACTAATTGTGTTCCCAACTGTCTGAAATACACTCTGGGTTACAGATACTATTTTAGTAGTGTTTTATAGCTAAGCCACTAGTAAATTATCCTTTACAGCTTCAGACCAAGTTACTAAGTAATTAACTGTAATATGTCCACAGTTAGAGATTGCTTCTTTAGGGTAAATGGAATTCTTCCAGCCTGGTTATACTAACTGTATATTAACTTAGCTTGAAATAAAAGGTTATTTTATTATATATTTATTTTGGGGGAAGGTGGGAATTGTGTATATAAGTAAGGAGTAAGAATCCTGAGCTAACCTTTCCTGTCTGAACATACATGATTCTATTAACTCCATGTGCTGTATTTATCTCTCTACTGAACACTTGTTTGATATCGTGAAAATGCTACTCCTGTAAGAGACAAAAATCACTATGCAGCAATTAAACAGCTCTTGGTGCCTCAAATTTTGAAGAACAGTTTCTTTTGATTAATTTCTAAGAGCTTTGCGCTGGGTAAATATAAGCCGACTGAAAATCCAGCAGATTACAGTCTTTAATAACCTACCTTGGAAATGGAAGTTACAGCCCTCACAAACTTTTTCAGAACCACAGATAACGTTTATATCTAAATAACTTCTGAAACATCTACTGCGTTGTTCTTTTATTTCTCTTTTATTTTTTTTCCTTCCCTTTCTGTCCTCAAACTGTCTTATGTTCTTAATTCCCTTTAATTTTGGAAATTATTCTTTGATTCCTCCACTTTTACAAGGCCCTTTGCCTCTTTGCAACAATGTTGGCCAGGATTGTGCTTTCCAGAGGTGGTAAGATGTTCTGTGTAATGGGAGAGATTCCTCTTTCAGACTGTTAAATGAACTCTGATAAACAATTGTACCTTCTTTCTGTTCGTTCTCCACAGCAATACTGACAGTTTTTAGCATTTGATAAATTAACTTTGTTTTCATTCTGTGATACTGTGACCTGATTTTTTATAGTGACTCTCTTTATATTACTAAAATGATGTTGTTTCATTTCTGTATTGAATGACTGCTTAATCTCCTTTAATACATGAAAAAATTAAATTCTGCATCTGAAATTGCATTGATTTCAGTCTTACAAGTACTTTGGAAAAATTGTTGGAATATAAAGATTTTATATAAACACCTGTGTAAAGAGACAGTCAGGTTTAACCTTGACCATATTTGGAACAAGGTTGCTGGTTTTTAAAAAGCATCCAAAAGCTCTTGAAATTTTAGGGTAAGGATGAGAAGAAGATTTAGAGTTGTGGTGGAAGAGTGTGTTTGGAGTGGCAAAGGGATTAACTCCATACCTTCAAATAAGGCATTGGGCAAACTCAGTGAAACTCATTTAGGAAACTGAAATACAGAATGCTGGACTAGGAATGGAGGAATGGAATGAAGGCACTCTGGGTTAGAGGTTTGGAAATAAGAGGGAATGTCTGGTTTTAAAGGAGGGCTTTGGTGCCTTAGGGCCTACCAGAAGATGGCTGGGGAGAGACTCAGCTGGTATTGTAATACAAGAGGAAGAACAACATAGGAAAGATGGAGTTAGTCTTCTAGTTGGAGCAGTACTGCTGCACACACAGGAGAGGTTACAGTCCATAAGCCAGGTTTAACTCTCTTACCAGTGACTGAATCCCTGTGCACTGATCTCCCAAACAGTAAAGTTGTGGTATTAGCACAGTCCTCCCTGGCCATCCATGGAAGATCCTGGCAGGGGCTGGAAGTGTATTTCCCCACCTCCAATTTTAGTTGGGGTGAGGAACATGCCTTTAAAACGCCACAGGTTTCCCACTCCTTGGCTCCTGTCACAGAGCTATCCCACCCTGAGCACATGGGGCTCCTTCAGACGAAACCAAAGGGAAATTGGTCCTACAAAAGTGTACCTGATGTCTTCACTAGAAAAGAGCTGTGCTGTGGTGAGGGCAGAGGTTAAGAACTTTGGAAGAGGAGTAAAATGCAAAATAACTACTGCTGTGGAAGAAGGAAATGTACAAAAAAATGAACAGGGCAACTACCATGGTGGCTTTTGCAGCAAGGTCATAGCTTCCAGCCTTTGAAACTTTTGGAAGTAGGTAAGGACAACAGTTGCAGCTGACAGAGTCTGTGAGCATTTTTGGGAGAAAAGGCTCTTAAAGAAATAGAGAGGTGAAGTTCACACACCAAAAAAATAACTGAAGAAGAAAAAAAAATAACTTTTAAAGAAAAGCAGAGGATAGGTCAGTTTTTTTCATAAAGGGAGGAGGCCTCTTTCTGCATTCCTCAGGAGTTTGTACTAGGACAGTTTAATGTATCCATAAATGACCCAGGAAGGGAAGTTAATAGCAAAACTAATCCTTTATGCTGAGGGTATTAATGGTAATGGCACAAAAATTAAAGCAATGAAGTGTCGGAGAAAGATTTCATGATACTGAGTGATCCAAGTGAGAAAATGATAGACGAAGTTGTGTTGATATATGTTAAATTTAAAAACATTTGACAGATGTGACAGATACAGAGATGGGCTCTGAATGATGGGCTCTTGCTACTGAGAAAAGAGGTCTTTGGATTCCTATGGAGCTGTCAGTTAAGTGCTCTGGAGTGGCATAACAAAAATACATTGAATGTTAAGAACTACAAAGAGAGAATAGATAACAAAGCAGAAACTGCTCTGGCACTGTATAGTCTTGGTGGTTTGTGTAATTCAGAGCCCCTAATTGCAGAAAGAATATAGAGGAACTAGAAAAAGCCCAGCAGAGATCAATGGTTAAAATTATTAATTAGCCTCTGCATTAAATACCAGAGTACTACTCAGCCTGGAAAATGAATGACCAAGAGATGTATGAGAGCAAGAGAGATCACAAGTGCCAGGCTGATGATAATTATAATGTGAATGTTCACTGACTTTGGTGACATTGAAAAATGTGTCACTAAAAGAAATAATCAGACAGCAGTACAAGTCTTTTAAAATACTTACCTGTGTATTTCAGTACTCTATGGAAGAGAAAAATGTACATAGGTTCAGAAATTCAGATAAATGCAGAGATAGAGCACATTGTGCTAAAATACCAGCTTGGGCTCAGAGTGTCCCTGAGCTGTCACCCAGCTGGAGCTGACCTTGGTTTCTTGTCCTGCCACCCACTGTGGCCTTTTATCCTGGCTGTGTGTGTTGCCCGTGCAGGATTTTTCTCTGGATTGGAGTCTGTTCTTGTGTACACAGCCTCAGACTAAGCAAACCTTTAGTGGAAAAATCTTCCCATACCACTCCTAACAGTGCAGCTGTTCCAACCACATGCAGGGTTTAGCAGAGCAAATAGAAGAATACTTGTGAAGAATACTTTTCTTACCTCTGAACCTCTTTTGAACCCTTTTTGGTCAGCAAAGGGGGCTATTCCATTTTATATGATAGTTATCACTTGAATGCATGCAATTGGGGCTATTAAAAATTATTACTTTTATGATATATTGGTTGTTAAAAAAGAAATACCCAGAGCATGTTATTAGGGTTACAGAACGGGTGAAAAAAAAATTAAGGTAAAAAATAAAACCTTTGAGGTTATGTGTGCTGAGTAGGTATTTGGCAGGTTTAACCACTAGCCAGAAATATTACCCTCACATTACAGTCCAGTGTTAGCTCCTTTGAACTCTCTGACTCTACATAAGCCAAAACAGACCTCTGCAGGTACTGGGAAAATGCTGCACCTTTCCCACCTGCATATTACATCAAGGAACTTGTCTACCTAAGAATTATCAAAAGGGTTTGAGCTACCAAAATAACTCAGTTTGTATTGAGTGAAAAACATAACTTAAAAAGCTTTCACAGAGAGGAACAGGCAGAACTGAACTCCCCTCTTTAGCCTGTTGTCTCTTTTCCCTGGAATCTGCCTATTCTGCTAGGTTTTTTATGTTTTAAAATATGTGAAATAACACCAGTGCTGGGTTTCAAGCAGGTCATATGTGTAGATCTTACACTGTTTTGTACTCTGAGCCATCCAGTATTAATGAGCTTGAGTGACGGTGTTGCTCCTCTTGGCATCCATAGAAAAAATTTTTAGTGAGAGAATTTTGAGGTGCTTGGAACATAAACACTTCATTTAACTGGGGCTATAGTAAGATTTTACTTGTGGTTGTTTTAAAAGGCTACTTTTTGCTTTGGTTTATTAGTATTAATAATATTAGTTAATTAACTTTGAATTCATTCTTGGTAACATTTTACTTTCAAATTTGCTCAGGAACTAATGTGGCAATTTCCTTCTGTCCCAGGAAATGAAGCGGCGCTGTATAGCCAAACCATTTTCAATGGAAAAGTTGCTTTATCAGATTGCAACAGCAGAAGCAAAAAAAGAAAATGGACCAACTCTGACTACGATATCATCACTCCTGGGAGAGCTCAGGTAATGAACTGGGGGCCTGCTTACCTCTTTTGTTTTCATTGACAGACTCCAGAGGTGGATGACATGACGTAAGTAACCCATTCAGACACACCTTGCCCCTACTTATCCAAGCAAAAGCCCAGCAGATGTACCTGAAGACAGGCACACATGGAAGAAGCAGTTTCCTTGGTTGTAGCTGATGTGACAGTGCCCATGGTTAGGGTGTCTTAACTCTAAGAATTCCCTACTTTAGACACCTTAAAAAAAAAGAAACTACAGTTTGCACTGAATTTTTATTCTGTTAATTCTTGGTGCTGAGAGTTGAGATTTTCTGATGCATTATGTGAACTATGTGGTGCCAAGTGGTTAAACACCTTCCTTGAATTTTTCAACCTCTTGGCATCAGTAGTCACTGTCGATCCATGTCTTTAGTGGGTTTTGCACCAGGAACCCTTGTCTTCAGTATCAAGACTGTTACATTACAGGTGCAAAAGGTCCTTTGTGTACAGAAAGTTGTCTTGGTTTTAAATATTGAGTAAGAGAGCAGTTGTGTGTGCATGGTAATGCATCTGGCATTAGAACTCAAGCATTTTAAAGAGTAAAAACTTCACACTCCTTTTTCTCTCCAGTATTAAGGATACATGTTCAGGGTTTCTCTTAAGATAGGTGAGAAAAGAAAATATAATGTTGCCTGGCTTCCTGTGTAATGATCTTCTCTTTTGTTCCCTACCATGTAGTTGCTACCTATCTTTCAAGTTTGTGACAACTGATACTCGAGATGTCAAGAAAGTTTTGATGAATGGAGTCTACAAACTGTATTTAACTAACTAGCATGTTCATTTGGAAAATTTCCAGTGACATATTGAAGGGGAAAACAGCCTATGTGCTGTTTAGTGTTCAGAAAGAAATGCAAAGAGGTGTGCTGACTGCTTTACCTGCAGGTGGCTCCCCTGTGGGAATAACCACTTTCAAGTGCCTTTTTTTCCCCTTGAAGAGGAAGTCTGCAAGTACAAAAGGCGAAACAAATGTTGGTGCTTGCTCTTAGACCATCATATCGACCTTTATCAGAGTGGTTCTCAAACTTGTTCTTATGCATAGGTTGGAATTCACTGGAGGATATGGATCCTTCCTGTGGCTGCTTATAGGAAACAAAAGCCCAAACAACAAAATCTTTAAAAAAAAAAAAAGGCAAAAAAAAAAAAGCCATCTGAAGTGGAACACTGTACCATGTTTTTTTCCTTGTTTTGTTTTGCTTGTTTGTTGTGTCTCTTGCTGCCTCTTCTGATATGCCTTGGTTGCTCAGTTTGCCTGTGCCATTTGCTTAGCTTGGCTCTCCGCTCATCTTCAGCTGTGTCTGGTGGTGCACTTTTTTATCTTCCCCTTCCATCTGCTCGGTTCACTCCACACTTGCTGTCTTCCATTCAGCTCCAACCCAACCTGCTCTCCTAAAGCTGTAGAGTTCAGCACAGGAGGTATTGTCCGCCTTAGAGATGCTACGGGTGAAGGGCGGCCGGAGGGCTTGGTGGTTGTCCTTTATTGACATCTCCTTCTTTTTCCCTGGGTGTACAGCAAGATCTTCGTCTTTTGGCATAATCACTTGCCCTGCTCCCCCTTTCCTGCCTGAAGCACCTTATGGCAGCAGGTCCTTGATTCATCTCTGCCTCCTGATGAAGGGGCTGTTACTCCTGACAGCCACGGCTCCTCTTCCTCAAGGTGGCTTTTGGCAACTTCAGGAATGACAGTCATGTTAACCACAGCTCCCGACTCTCCACATGGCTCGAGCAACCATCGACCTCCAGGAAGTCCTCGGCAGTCCCCAATTCTCTGTGGAGCAGTTTGAGAACCATTGGCTTGATACAGTGGTCGCTGTTAAAATCCGGAGATAGCTTTTGCAATTAGGCAGCGTTTCCCGGGCGCTGGCTGGGTCTGCTATGCTTAGGGAATGGCACCAACCTCCGACAACACTCAGGGCTTTGCTGTGTGGAGCTCAGGTTTCAGTCATGAGTGGGGTAACGGGGTGACTGTGTGTGGCTCTGTGGTGGATGGAGGCAGTGCCAGTGCCTAACTGTGCCCCCGTTCACAGGGACACGGAGCTGAGGCAGCGGCGGCAGCTGTACGAGGCCGGTCTCCACTCATCGGCGCGCTACGGCAGCCACGACAGCAGCAGCACTGGCGTGGATGGCAAGAAAAAGCCTCGAAAGTGGTTGCAGTTAGAAACATCAGAGAGGAGGTGTCAGATTTGTCAGCACCTGTGCTATCTTTCCATGGTGGGTACAGTCCTTTGCCACTCCTGGGGTACTGTCCCCCTGCTCTACCATTCCAGGGATCTCTAGGCATTTGAGACAGTACGTGGCCACGGAGCCATGTCCTGCACTCCATGCAAGACACAGAGGTGTTGATAGATGGTATTTACTGCCTTGGCCAGTGGTGACAGAAGACAACAGTGCCAGCTGGCTTCCCACCCTGCCAGAAGGGATGAACCAGTGCCCTCAGACACCTATGAGATGTTTGCACTGCACTAGGAGGGCTAACAAAGACACCTGCAGGTTGCCAGCAGCAGTAAGTTGTGGCAGAGCAGGTCTAAGGATGAGCTACAGCTCAGACACATGCCATGAGCCTCAGGCATGTAGCCACAGCCCATGCTGAGACAATGTCCCAGCAAGCCAGATTGCAGGGGAGATGTATCCCATCTATCAAGCTGTTTGCCAGCCTGTCCAAAAATAGTCCATAAACTTTCTCTAAGGGGGAAATGCCTACTGGCTTTTGCAGGTGTGCTGACCACTGCAGTGACACTTCCAGGCTTAGAGCTGTACGCAGAATACCTACAAACACAGCAATGTCATTAAAAATACCAGAAGCCCTTCCCACAACCTTGTATACCATTTTAATCTCAAGAACAGATATTCAGATAAACACAATGCAGTGAATGTGAGTCCATATTTAGTCCTTTCAGTTTGGGAGTTCTTTCTTTGGGACGTTTTTGGTTATAGATGTTAGGTTTTTAATGGAAATGAAATGTAATTACATATAATCAGATGTAGCTGTTTCCCTCCCTAGGATGAAATATGCTGAGTTTATACGTCTTTAGACCACTTTTTAAGTAGCATTAATTTGAAGTAACTTTAAAATGAGTTTACTTGAAAAAACCCCAGAAATACTAACCAGTACCTCTTAATTCTGGTCCATTTACTGCCCAGTAAGTTTAATCATGGGAAGGACTTTGCTGTGTTACTCTTTTACAGCAGTTGTGGACAAAAAACCCCAGCTTGGTTGTTAGATTCCAAGCTAAGTGTGCAGGCCTGGCAGGCAGCCAGCTGAGCAAATGTGACCTCTGCTGAACAAGACAGTAGCTGAGGAATCCTGTGGCTAAGCTGATTACATCCTTGTTCAAGGCAGCATTTTAAGTAATGGGAAACTACTCCTTTCTGGAGATCTTCAGGACTGCATTGGAGATGCTAATAAATGCTGTCCTTTCACTACCCTGCAGTAAAATCCAGGTGTAGTAATTCAGGCCGTGATTGAATACTGTGTGGAGAACAAGGCTACAGTTTGGAGCTTAACTGCACTTCTTCCCCCCCACCTCTACTCTTTTATGTAGGTTGTACAGGAGAATGAAAATGTTGTCTTCTGCTTGGAGTGTGCCCTGCGGCACGTGGAGAAGCAAAAGTCGTGCCGGGGGCTGAAGATGATGTACCGCTACGATGAGGTGAGCGTGACACCACCCGGGGCTGGGGCTGGGTACCCAACACTTGGGAGGACACAACTCCGCATTTGTCCTGCTGAGGCCCCAGGAAAGTGGTCTTGGGTTTGTTTTGGTTTTGTTTTTGATTTGGGAAGAAGGTGCTTTATTATGATTTAAGTACCAAAAAAAAAAACCCACCAAACCCAAAAAAAAAAACAAAGGGAACATGATGACACAGATGAAATCTGAAGTATAAATTCCATGAATATGTGCCACAGAACATAAGAAGCCACTTAATGCTTTGGGCTGGAACATGAGCTTTGCTTTCACTGGTTATGCTATGGTAACTTCTGTACTTTGGGATACCTTCCCCCTGTTAGTAACTGGAAGTTCAGCGGACTTATTCCAGTGCAGCATGAGCATACTTTAAGGCAGACTCACAGAGCACGTGCAGATGAGAGGTGCAGTAATGGCTCCAAGCAAATGTGATGATGAATAATCCCAGAACTCAAGATGGAGCCTCAGCCCAGAACCCAGGCACAGTCCTAAATCCCCATGTCTTTAGCTGTGAGGGGACTTGGCCCCAAAGGTAAACAGCAGAACGGTGGGAGAAATGACACTCCAGCTCTTGGAGAGCAGCCCTGGGTACAAGCAGCTTTCTAAGGTGGGCTTCCCAGCATTTCTGAGCACTCTATTGCTGCCCTGTTTAAGTGACTCTGGAGGAAGAACAAATGCTAATTTGTGTTTTGCTTTTCCCACTTCCTGAACAGGAACAAATAATTAGTCTTGTCAATCAAATCTGTGGAAAAGTATCTGGTAAAAATGGCAGCATTGAGAACTGTATCAGCAAGCCTACACCAAAAAGAGGACCTCGTAAGAGAGCAACAGTGGACGTGCCATCATCTAGGCTTTCATCCTCCAGTTCATCCAAAAGTGCTTCAAGTTAATCCTGAAGATGCCAACACTCTCATTTTGTCAATTTATATATATTTTTTGTAATTATTATACCATAGTTTGGAGTACTTGCTGTAGAATACAAGCTGTCTTTGCACTAGCTCTAAAGAAGATTTTCTTCTGGTTTTAGAGAACTAATTTTGTTTTAGCATTAAACTGTTGAAATTCTTTTTTTTTTTTTGTACTTAGAATAGATAGATACAGCAGTCTGATTTTTTTGAACTGCCGTATGTTCACTGTTTTAAAACAGGCAAGGGGCTGATAAAATATTAATTTGTATTGTCCCTATGGCTGAAAAAATAAAAAGCCTTTTTGGTAACTGTGAAAAAAGGCTTTTAACCCATTTTTGAATAGGTTAAAGTTTGATGTGTTTTATAATTTGTTCTCCAGTCACGTGAGCAGATTTTTCTAGAGAGAAAAGGGATAGGAGACAAAAACTTGAAAGAAATTGCTTTACTTTGGCTGTCTTTTATTCTGTCACAGCAAGATGAGTTTTGTAATTTTTTAAATTGGAGAATACACACTTTCTTTGGGAGGTTATGGCAGCTGAAGATGGACTTTGTTTCCTAACTGTAGGCAAAAGGAGGAGATTTGGAGTATGTTCTCTTTTACCAGCACATCACTATGCATCTGTTTTGAGGGGGAAAAATAAAAAAATAAAAAATAAAAAAAATTAAAAATTTCAAAAAATAAAAAAAAAAGGAGGAAAAGACTGCCTGCCTTGAGGAGTTATGTGAGGGAAAACTGTGCCTGATTTCATTAGGAAATCCATTCTGTTATTTTTTGGTGCTGTTGGCTACTTTATCAAAAACCCTTCAATAGCATCCTTTAAAA
>VWZV01012385.1:487265-540516 GCA_013397155.1 Irena cyanogastra | reverse complement strand
ATCCTTTAAAAAAAAAGATAAAAAAAGAAAAAAAGTGATTGAAGCCATAAGTGCTTCTTTTGTCATAGACGTGCAATCTTTCTAACATTCCATTTCCATTCCACTGCTGTTTTTCACACCTTTACACAGTCAAGCATTAATTTTGTTTTGAATTTGTTTCATTATATGATCACATTTAGAGCCACTAGCAAGTCTACATATTTCTTTTGAATGTGAAAATGCATTTGCTTTCATCTTGTCTGTTTTTTCTCTTCATGTTGTAACAAAAAAAAATCACACCTTTTGTACATATGCCTGTAAATTTTTTTAAATACTTGAGCCTTTTCTTGGGGTGGGGGGAGGGATGGCAGAGAGACAAGATGAAGAAAAGCCTTACGTTTCACTTTCTTCATCGGTTGGATTGGATGCTTACAGGGTTTTTCTTGTAACATTTATAAGTGCTGCTTACATCACTGAACAACAACAAAAAATAATAATGGAGTAGCTGTTGCCCTTTTCTGGTTGTGTGTACAGTATGTGTGGAATAAAAAAGGGAAAATGTTTTCACAAACTGTTTTGTTTCGTAATTGAATTCAACAATACCGTAGCTACCCATATTGCACTGAGCTTGCCAGTGGTGACTGTCAGGAAAGTCCTATAATACAATTTGTTGATTGTTGTTGCAGAAGACTGAACTGTTTTGGAATATTTAACAATAACATAAACAGAGTCAAGTGTTTTCAAATGTGGTTGTCTGGTTTTTATGGCCTTGCTGTGTACTTTTCCCTCTTGACAGTAAACTTCTGACTATGGCTTACAGTTTGACATTTAATTTATTAGCGCTGCTCTGCTCTCTTTCCTTGTAAGGAAAGACTTCATGTTGTTTATTGCCAGTTTTTTGTTTACTTTCCAGGTTTGTACTACGAGGTTTAATAAAAAAAAGCAAAACTTTTTTGGACATTTTGTCTGTCTTCTGGAAAGCAAGAGAGTAAAGGAAGCTCCTTCAAGATAAGTTTCTTTCAACAGCTGCCTTGTTGAATAGTAAATCTCTAATTGTAGGTAGGGAACTTGCAGCCTTCATTTCCCAAACAGGGAACACTTTGTCAGCTAACAGGAGAATCCTTAAGGAAACTGGCCACTGCCCAGCTGGCAAGCGGCAAGGAGATATCCCCTTCCCAGCCATTGGCTTTGTCAGGACAGGTCTTTGGAAGGGATCTGGATCATGGCTCATCCTTTTACTTACACTGTTTGTGATTACATTCCTTCCTTCTGTGCAGGAAGAGCAGGAGCCAGGAGCCTTCTCAAAGGAGAGCAGATCCCTGAAAATAGAGCATGAGACTTCACAAGCAACAGGCGTTAGACATGGTCAGACCTCAAGTTCAGAGAGAAAAACAACTGCAGAAAAAACAGGAATGAGATGATACCTATAGGTCCTGAGGTCTCTAAAATACACGCACTTAATTAATAATTAACTCAGGTTTATCTCCCTAGTGTAGTCAAACAGATGTTACCATGGAAAAGCATATTACATTGGTGCTCCTAATAATTTTTTTTCCTGAGTTAGGCTCCTCTGTTCACTTGTCATGGATGAAATATCTGGGTAATCAAGTAAAAGACATGGTTGGGATAGAAATGCTTTATTTTATCTTGAAAGAGGAGTAAGTACACAATGCTAAGATACCTGCTCCACAAGGAGTGCAACATTTCCATATGCATCTCCTCCTTCTCGGGTTCTTATTTTTTCCTTAACACCTATAACTAAGTTGGTCCTGAATAAGAAGTGTGAGAACAGTAGACACTGCTGCGTTAGTAGACAAAGGCAGGAGGCAGACAGTAAAGAGTAGAAAATAACTTTTCGTTTTGGTTTGGATCCTAAATCTTCAGTTGCAGCAGCTGAAAACATGCAAGGAACAATTTGGGTTCAGTATTACACATCAACTCTTAAGTACTTCCAATCAGCCATAAAGATTAGTGGTCAAAGTAACTTCTACCTTTCCCCTTAAATTCTCTTATACATAGTATATACAACAGTTTTACTGCTCCCCTGAGCCCCAAGACTACTGTTAAAGTGTGTGTGCTTTAGGCATAATTTTTTCTTTAAAAACCAACCTCCACATGACTGGCAATTTTGTAAAAAGGCAGTATTACTAAGTAAAAAGATCTGGCTGTTATGCTTGGTTAGCAAATTGTTACACAGGCAAGCTCTTCATTCATTTGTTCATTCATTCAGAAGTCATTCTTAAAGGATATGGTTTTAAGATTCAAATAGTTTGAGAGTCACTTTCATCACTGCCATCTGAAGCACCCTTTCTCTCAGTTACAGCAGCAAGGGCAGTGTCCACTTGAACCTCCTCTTCATCAGACTGAACAACGGGGGACTCTCCTTCGCTCGCATCCTGGCTGGCGGAGTCGGTGCAGGTGGAGGACAGGGAACAGAGTTTCTGCCGTAACTCTGACTGGCTTGGCACCTGGAGGCTGATCTCGTTCGCATAGGTGTTGGAGTCGGGCCCTGAGAGTTGGGAAAACAACAACAACAACAGTCAGGCTCTGGCTCAGCAGGGGGATTGAGAAGTCAGGACATTAACATCAGCCCAGCGCTGGTTACAGAGTCACTTTCAGGCTGTTTTCCTTCTTTTGCAAAAGGAAAACCCCCCAAGAAACTCAGTGTAACAGAAGTACACAAATTGGAAATTTAAAACCAAACAAACAACTAGGAAGCAGGCAATAACAGTCATCACCAGTTTTGACTAAAAATGAAGATGCAAAAGCAAAACCAATTCAGCATGAAAGCAATCCTTTGGTAGAACTATATCACAGCTCAAGTGCACAGGAGTGGGATTTTAAGACTCTGTGTCCTCCATATCCTATGCAAAAAAGACTTATAACACAGTGTAAGAGTGTCTGCTTGCAGTTTGACAGTTCAAATTTCAAAATTAGATCCTCTTCCCTGGACAGTACCCAACAGCAAAAAAGTTAAAATGAGGAAACACCTAAACACTTTCTATGTGACCTGCCAAAGAAAGCCCTTTTTTCCTTCTCTCCTATATCTAACAGGTGTTTCTCCATAGTCAGAGCACCCAGCTTCAGTTGGTGAGTAACTTTAGTGAGAAAATTCTCTTAAAAATTTAGTAAAAAGTTTTTCAGAAGGGTCAGATGGATATGAGCTATACCTTACATCTGCTCAGACTTTTTGCACAGCAGTTCAAACCACAGTCTCTGCCTGCTCCTCAAGGACCTGAGTCACATTTTAACACTAGAAATTTCAGACAACCTGCCTTATGTGGTGTACACCAGCATGCATTAGATCAATTTAGACAACACAGAGGAGGAGTTTTCAGGAGTGATTGAGCTAACTCAATTTTGCAGTTTAACTTAACTGTCAAGAAATGTTGCAAAGCCAATGTCCATAAGCTGGCAATGTTTATAGCGAGGCAAATTTGAAAACATTTCAATGTCTTGAGGTGATTCTCATTTTTACCAGTTATTAAAATAACTTACCTGTATTTTGTGGTGTTCTGCTCAATTGTCAAACAAACCTTGCCCTGACAACCCAGTTCTCCACTGACAGCAAAAAAAAGTTACCTTTAAGCCATCTCATTTTTCTGAGAATGAAGACTATTGCATATTTGGTTTGATACTGAGGTTCCAGGTTCTTAAAACAAGCACAAAAATCCCTTAATCAGAGGGAAATAAAATGTCTGGAAGCACAAGAGCAAGATTCGTCAGACTTACACTACAGTGAGGTTGCAGTGCTGGAATATTATTACAGCACAGGTACATTATATTTGTATGTCCACCTATAGACACTGTACATATATGCTGTAATATTTATATTACAGCCTAAAATAATGCTTTTTTTTCAAAAGCTAATGCATTTATCTACTTAGTTAAAAAAGCAGTTTCTGCCCTCCCTTAGATAATCCAGCTGAGACTGTTGGCTGTTAAGACATGAAGCTTCTTGGTCCAACATATGCCAAACAGCCAGCAAGGGGAAAACAGTCCTAGTTTCTGCAATTACTGGCAAGCTCAAATGATGATCAGCTTTAATAATGCACAAAGTGGATGCCTATCCAAAACCACCAATTTTAATTCAGTTTTTGCAATGAAACACAAAAACCTAAACCTTTAGGAGTCAAGTGTGCCTTGACCATTTACCACAAGCTTTTCATGTTCACAGCAGGTGTTAATCACCTTTACATAGGGAGTACTGTAAGTATTTCTATAAAAATATTTCAGTCTGTATTTTCAGAAGAAATCAAAAGGACCTATAAAGGAGCTTTCATCATCTCCTCTCCCACAAGAAAAATAATTTTGGCTCTTTTGAAGAAAGGCATTTTAGCACTTAAGTTTTTAACTAGGAAAACACTTCCATGTAGATAAAAGATCCAGTATTGAGACACTAATTCTCAGTGAATCTGCTGGGTTGAACCTTGTCTCTCAGTATCTCTCACTGAAGATCTTGCATTACACAACTGGTCCAAGTCTGACAAGCAACATTCTGGACAAACTCTAAGCAATCAGTATTAAAAATGAAAGCCTTATTACTGCAAGCTTTCTGTTGATGTTTGTCAAAAAGTCCCCTATTAACTCCATATATGGAAAAATGCCCCTCAAGCCAGTATGTAACACATGACCTACCCAGACTGTGATGAATTCAAAAGGGAGCTGAAGTAAGAAAAATGAGATTATCTGGAAATATCACATAGTTTTGCAGCAACTCCCATGTACAGCAACTAGATGTTAATGTTTCGAGAAGCAGTAATGAAGAACAGTCAATCTGCATCAAGTGTGATGTTTTATGAGACAACATCACCCATCACAAATGAGAGCAGTTCTGATGGTTTATCGCTATCTCTAAGCAGGCTGTCACTACAAGTACCATACCCAGCATGGGAGACAGCACATTATTGTCTTCGCTTCCTGAGTTTAAAAAGACGTCGAGTGCTTCCTGGTCAGACATGTCCATTAGGTCCATCTGCTCCAGCATGTCCACATTCACCTCCATGGAAGACATACTTCCAATGGGTTCTGCAGGAGAAACAGTGCAATGAGCGAACTGACAACCAGCTACACGAGGTTATTACCTGCCAAGGCTCCAGGCTGCTGTAATTGTCTGCATCAGCAATAATTAAACTCAGGAATGGAAAGAGCCCACCCACAGGAGCTGCTCAGCAGCAACCTCAGCCCAAATCCAAGAGCACTCTGTGCAATCTTTGTTGTGAAACTAACATCCATTACCACTTTTGTAAACCAAAACATTTTTAGCAGCAGTATTTATAGCAATAACCTTCTCAGAAATAAGCTGAGATAGGACTCAGGCATAAGGATTGAAACTTTCCATTTTGGAACGCTCTTTTTCAATTTTCTCAATCAAAAGTCTTTTTAGAGACAAACAAACACATTTAAGCACACAGTCACTAAATGTCAATATACAAGGGACACAGATACTTAGAAACCAGGATTGACGTTAACAGAGAGCAGCTGTTCTTCTCTCAGTTAATCTAAGAAATTACAGTAGCCTGTAAAACCCAGGCTCAAGCCCAGTATCTTCTCTCAGCATGGGTATTTCACATTACTAATTACTCAAGCAAATTACTTCTTACTGTCAATATAGTACTGACAATTTGCAAGGGAAGTAAATACTTGGATGAGCACCATCTTCCTTGAACAGAAAAACATGCAAACACGAAACAAGTTCAGGGCCACTCAGATTTAAGTCCAGCTGCTGCATAATATCAAATTATTATAATGAACAGTTCACTTTTCTATCTAAATTTAACAATTACATTATTTAAAGCCTTCATAGGTGAACTGAGATGAAATTCTGTAATTTGATTGGGGGATTATTTTTCAAATATACTACAGCTCTGCAGTTTTATATGTACTGCAGGTCCAGATCTTTCATTAGAAGTTTCTTTGATACACTTGGGTTCCACATTATCCTAAAAAGCTGAAGTTCCAAATGTTAGGCAGCCTAACACTATCAGAGCTGTGTGTCCAGTACCAGCCCATGACAATGTCCACTTTTAGTCTAAAAGACAACCTATTACAGAAAGCAGGGGACTCAAACTCAGTTCCTCCCCGACTGTGAATTTAGGTTTACATATCCCACCTCTCCTTAGCCACACATGCAGAGCATCTTGCAGATGAGTATTTATAGCACTCATGCAGATAAATGGAAACCTTGGATTCTATTCCCCCCTCTGCCATTACAAATGACAGCGGAAGAACTGCACTGGGAGCAGGGACAGAATATCTACACTTTTTCCTGCCACATGAATGCATCATTTCCCACTGGCTTCCTTACCAGTCCAACAATCCCTGCATTTTGGCCTAACAGATGGAAACTTCCCACACAGAATTCCCAGTAATCTCTGGCATTCCTGTGCTTTAATCAGTCAAGATATGCTAGACCTGTGTCATTTCATAGTAAGGGGAGCACTTAATGTGCCCTCCTCTGTCCTAATCACACCCAGTGGGAATAGCTGCCACCTGGGAACTGCTCAGACATGCTATACTGAACTTTGCTCTGCACTTTGCAAAATTTTCTGAGGAATTTCCTTGCCAAATGACAATCCCAGGCTTTGGAACTCCAGTAGACAAAGCAGCTGCCTCCATCCATATTTTTACATAGATGCAGTCTTCAGCTGCAGAGAAAAACGCTGTTCCAGATGCAGTCCAGTGCTCTGCATTTCCTCAGCCAAGGAGCAGAGCCTGATTAATCTTCTAAGGTATCCAGTACGCCTGGGACATAAAGTTTGTTTAAAAGGCTTATCTGAAGTTCCAGTTCTACTGAGGAAGAATTTGGACATTTTTGCTCTGCTTCCTCTGTAAGCAGTGCTAGCTCTGCCCATTCAACAGTGCTCTCCAAGTTGGGAGTTTGTGCAAAAGCTATTTTACAACTTGCCTCTCCTCTCTGCTATCTGCAAGTATCCTGTAGAAAGGTATTGCTCCATGTCCTGCTGGAAGGCTTCTTCAAAGAACTTCTGGCGCTCCTTTAGCTTCATCTGCTGGGTGTGCTCCATCTCCAAAACCTTCTGTGCATGTTCAGCATCGAGTTCAGCTGAGCATAAAACAAACAGACAAATCAAATGTTGCAGGTGTATCCCCCCACTCTCAGAATTTAAAACCTACAGAACCAGTTCAATAAATTCTGTCTGACTGTTACTGTAATAAAAGGAAGTCTCTGTGCTTTGCAACCGTATTTTAAACCAGGATAGGAATACCACATTAGGCAGCATAACCTTCACACTAAAGTGATGTTGTAACTATTTATCTTGAGGCAAGATGCAAATTTCCTGAGCTGTATAAAAAGGGAACATCTGAGAGCACTGTCCATCAACGACTGAGATTTCAGAATTCTGCCCAAAAAACCCCAGGAAATGATGCTACTGCAGTCATATGCACCTAATGCACACAAAAGCAACACTTCTCATTTGAATATTGCTGCATATTTCCACCACAATGCAAATTGCAAGATACATCTATGTACTTATATGTACATACATATAAATACACATACATAACGTATGTGTGCATGTTTGCATGTGTGCCTGAGATTCTGGCTTTGCCAGCCTCCAGACAGAATGGAAAAATTCCTTGAAGAATCCTACATGTGCTGCAAAGGAAATATTAGACAGATTTATAAAATGTCAGACAGAGTATCATTAGAGGAACTCTTCCCCTCTGTTTTGCTCTACACTGGACAGAGGAGAAAAACATTGTGCTGTTTATTGCAAAATAACATCTTGTAGAATAAAAATATGTAGTTGCTACTGAAGTACAGACTGCATAGAATATGCTTCAGAAAAATTGCTTTTTAGGAGGAATATATAACGTGGAATCCTTTTCACAGGGTTCTCTGTTCACTTTTCTAGTCTCATGAGCGCTCTGCTTACAATAAAAAGGGAATTTTCCAGCTGAGCTACTGATGGAAAGGACGGGGGTGGCAAGAAGAGCTGCTGGTCTGCTCTGTTCTGCCCATTAGGGAAAGCTCCAGCAAATGCCACTGGGTGAAAAATGTCCAAGCTTTCACACACCAGACAGACACAGCTGGAATATGGCATCCACAAGGATAAATGCTGAGGGAGCTAAGGTTTTCTAGGACAAGCATTGTGTCTAACTTCCAGGAAAAATGTTATGTTAATGATATTCTACAACATGGACATTCATTAAAAGCATTTACTATTATGGAGATTATTGCCCAAATGTAGAACATGTTTTATTAAACCAGGCAAAACATCAGAGAGCAGTTAATTCACTCTGTTGCCTGCATCAAGGTCACAGATCATACACAGAAGCAACTGAACTGTGGTTGATGCCAAAAGAAGCCAGGACTTCTGGCTGGACTGACACACCAGATATTCATTAAAACATCAGTAAAGAAGCAGAAATCTCTTTCTTAAAGGAGATTTCAGAAGTAAAACATCAGTATATAGAAAGGAATGCATCTTCCCCAAAGGCAACATGTCTTTATTATCAATTACACTGTGGTGTAAGATGACTCTGTGTCCCCTGGAGCAACTCCTTTACTGCAGTCCTGGATGATGAGCAATTATTAATAACATTGTCTATGATGCAGAAATGCTATTCAATTGTAATAATAAAAGCCAGCGGCTCTCACTGACAATAGGAATTTTCTGTCTCTCTCATAATATATTCTGACAGTTTTGCACTCTAGATTGGTAGTTCAGGATATTTTTAACCCCAAAACAGAGATGGCATCCATGTGACATGAGACTGATACAATCTCTTTCTCGACATTGAGCTCTTTGTTTTTAACGTATGCCTAAAATGTCCTGTAAACTGTTGAAATTGTCACTGGCCAGAGCAGGATGGCAACAGCTGCCTGCTGTGCTGGCATGCTCCACAGGAAACTGTAAATACATGAGCTGAAGAGCTGTCACAGGCTTGTTCTCCAAAGTCAGATACAGAATTAACATCTAGAACCTTGCTGCACGATTTCATGCCTTGCCAGGTGTAGTAAGAGGTGCTTGGCTAAGCAAAAACTGCTGCATTTGGGTTTTCTGTTTGTTGTCAGAAGTGCTAAGGACGGGAGGTGAAGCCAACCGTCAAACGTGGAACCAGTGAAAACAGGTGTATTGTTTCTTTCACAGAGCTACTCAGAATTACATTTTCCCTGAGCCAAGTGTAGTTTATAAAACACTGAACAGAGGCAGAAACAAAGGAGTTCCAACAAAGACAAAAGTATCATCCATATGCCATCATACACTGCTCATAGGAATTCCTCCCAGGATGCAACCTGAGACTTTGCACACTTAAAATACTATTGTATTTTTCCTTTCACCCTAAAATTGTACTTTTTCAATTAGCAATGGCAGCTATTTCTCTGCCACACTGCTGTGCACAGAAAAGAAAAAGACTACACAGAAAATGCTAATGCACAACTAGACTCAGATATACAGGAGTTGCCACAATAACTCAAATAAAAGATGACTAATTCCCCACCAGCTATGACTTTTAAGAGAACAGACACTAAAAGTAGGCAATTTTTTTTCTAAAAAGGTGAACACTTGAGTGCTGAGGCACAGCCTCCTGCACCACAACCAAGAACAGCCCCAGGGCTCACCCCACTTGCCTCAGGGTACAAACCACAGCTTGACTCTCCTACCTCATATCTTCAGTGTTTCAGGAGAATCCAAATTCCAAAGGAACAAATGACAATAGCTTGTAACTATACACCTCAAGTGTCGAGGACACCATTTTCTGATATCACTCCTAGTCTTGGCTGACACTTCCTACGAATTAACATTCTGCAGCTCCTGAAGTTTCTATGCAACCAACAAAGTGACCATTTAATGCTTGAATCAAAAACATTTTCCAGCTATGCACAACAGATTTCCCAAATAAGTTGGAATAATGACTAAGAAAAAAAAATAAAAAAAAAAATCAGCAACTGAAAACACTGGCTGTTTACACAGCTAGCACATCCCTTAGACCCAACATGAAAGATATCAAGTTGTCCAAATGGATAGCTTTTTAGTGCTTTCATACACAACCAGATAACTTCCCTTCAATTAATTTATTATATAACTTTATATCTCATGTGAAGTAGAACCCATAAATGCATCTGGTCTCAAGAAAGAAAGACACAGAACACAAAAAAATGCCCCTTTTTCCTCCCTCTGCAGTTCATTTGCTTTTTGTAGACTCATCCAACCAGACCACCAAATGCATGCACAGATTCTTTCTGGTTTTTTTTTGCTTCTGCTACAGATATCAAAGTTTCAAGCAGCCCTTCACTGAACTCACTGCTGGTTTTCGATGTCCCTCCTGTGCTGAGAGAGCTTGAAACTTGGACATAGCGTGAAGACACACTGGGTAAAGGATAATCCCTTCCCTTGAACTCCTGGCCATGTTCCCGTTCACACGGCCCAGGGTGCTGTGGCCTTCCCTGCTGCCGGATGTGCTGCAGGCTGGCACCCAGCTCACTGCCCACAGGACCCCCAAGGCTTTTCCATGGAGCCGGTGTCATCTCCAAGCTCGGTGCCAGAGCCTTCCATCTCCTCCTCTGGGACAGAGTTCCGGTTCCTGGTGCCAGCCCCCAGGTAGGGAATGACCCACAAGGCACCACCCTCCCACCCAGCTGGTCGTTTGTCCACCTTGCTGCCCATCCATCCAGACTGAAACATCATCACTTGGCTGCGGGAGCACCGTGTGAGATTGTCAAAACCTATCAGTAGGCTGGCTACTCACTGAACAAACAAAATCCTTCAAAAATCAGAACAATAAAATCATAAAGGCAGACAATGGAAGGCAGACAGCCAAGCAGCTTTCTGAGCGCATTGTGACTTAGCAACTTATGTTGCAAACTGCCTCGTTACAGACCTTTCCAACTAAAAATATCAAAGCGAGACAAGACATCAGGGAGTGCTTCAAAGGATGCAGTTTCCCTCAAAAATGTTTAAATCATTATTGACAGAATTTAGAATACATGTTGATGCTATAAGAGAGGATGTGCAGAGCACTCTTGCACTATAGTTTGCTGACTAGGTGGAGAGAATGTGTTGGCAAAACTCAGGGAAAAAAAGGTAGAATAAGTTATCTAGGTGCACACAGTCTTTCTTCCACAGAAGAGAGAAAGGAAAACAAGTGAAAACTACAAGTCCTAGGTGTTTTTAAACTCTTATTTAACAGTCTCTTTACAAAGCAATTTGTTTTTACTAAAGATATATTCAAATAATTGCAATTTAAAAAATTAAGTCCTGATTCACTAGAATGTGAAGTCAGGATTTCACTCAATGACAGAAAGATCATCTGTGTTTGAAAAAAACCCCACTGTTCTAAATAAGATTTACTGTCTGTCAACACTCAAAAGCCTGCACTTTCATGAAGAAATGCTTTACTAAAATTAAGATTATCAAAAAATCAGTCATTAAAAATGACTGTATGCACTTCTTGGTAATACCTAACTAGAGTTTTTATAGATTGCATCAGAATATGAAAACTCCAACTGCCCGCAAACAATCTAGTCAAGAAGAAAAGCAGAGGTTTTACCAATGCAGAGAGATAATTTTTAACATTTCCCATCAAGCAGTTTCAACAAATTGGCTTAAAAATTCTCTTTAAACAAACAAAAAAAAGGCTTACTTGAAATTCTTGGAATATAAAGGATAAGCTTAAATAAACATCAGAACAGACCACAGAAAATAGGTGCCTGTGTACAGCAGGATTCCAGTTACTAATGCAGCACCTGGAGGAAGAGGCAGCTTCCGACCAATGTGACAGGAAACAGCTTGGGAAAAGGTTTCCACAGAACTCCAAACTTTATCTGGCTACCAGGAAATCATCATAGTTAAGAGACACTAAAAATATGCTCCACCAAAGAGCAAATGCAGAAATTGAGTCCTAAAAATATAAATACATCTAGGATTAAAAAAAAAAAATTAAAATCACCTTTGTTATTAAAAACACACCAGACTGAGGGGACTGCTCTGCAAGGTGGCCCACAGCATCACAATGGAGTCTCATTTTAGAACTAGATTTGCTGTGGTTCATAAATTTTTGCCCAGTTCATTTGTCACTAAAAACATCTCAAAACTTGAGTCCATTTGCCTATTTCTCAATTTTTAAAAAAAATTAGGAGCAGACAAATTTTTATGCCTGCAAATATAGTAAGCAGGAATGACTTTAGAATCATTTTAATTGATTTTAACTAAAGTCAAAATGACCATGGATATACTGTTTTACAGCAGATTAAGGGTGGGGCTTTTCCACACTTGCTTCGTGTCATGCAAAGCATGGAAATGTTACAGCAAAATCTTTGGAGGGGGATTCTTTCCTTCAGGCACATGCCTGACTGCTCCTGGGTTAACAAATCTGCAATCCACCATCTTCCACTTTTCTGGTTCAATGTCCTTTATGGTCATTGGTGTTCAATGACAATACGTGTTTTTCTAGGAGACAGAATTTAGCAACGTGACTTCAGTGAGATGTGAGTACCACAAGCCTTCCTCAGCTTACACCAGGATATGCTCTGTTAGCAAGAGGGTCTTCTTCCTCCCTGATTTATCCTTTAGTCAGGATATATCCTTCCTGCCCAAGTGAAAGAGAATAAAAAGTGACTTGCAAGGGAAGGAGGGAAGAATTACATCAAGGTGAACCTCCTTAGAGCAGAAAGTAACAAAAAAAAAAAGGGAAAAAAAAAAAAAAGCAAGCATCTGACTTCACACCCTTGTTTCCTGCCTCCCTATAAACCCACCATCTAAAGTATGTAAGAACAATAATTCAGTTAGTGAGCTGCAAAGTATGTATTTCCACTATAAATAAACCTGACAATGTCCCATGTACCTTCAGTACCTTTAAGTTAATTTGTGAAGATGATCTGGCTTTAAAATTTAGCCACACACTTTTGAAAAATCCTACTATTACAGAAAATGTACCTGAAAACAGCTCAAATGATTCAGCACAATTCTACATGTCATGAAATGCAGTATTTAATGCATATGTTCTCCAATTGCTGTTTTTTCAGCCTTACCTCAAAAATATTAATTTTCAAATGGAAAAACTAATCAATAGCAAATCTAAACCCAAAGTACTTAAAATACAAACCACAGCACTGCGGTATTCTATTCATGTTTCCAAAGGTCCATGAAACTGTCCCCAAATAAGATTGATAACATCCCATCGTCTGAGTACAAATTGATCTAACAAACAACATAATGACTATTTTCCATTCCAAAAAGATAACCACTCTTGCTTTGGAATTAGAAGGTTTTCAATGACAGGGAACTAGCTTCTGCTACTACAAGAACAGTGCCAATCTTAACCTTTGCACAGCTGTGAGCTACTTGCCTTCTAGATCAAATTATGTGCATGTGCAGACACGTAAATTAATGATGAGATACTGTTCTGCTGTCACAACACATTGTGCACAGGTTGAAAACACTGGTTCCACGACACGGCAAATCTGTTGGCAGGTATCGGCTTTTACTTGTCCTTATTAAGAGTAACACCCAGCTCCAAACTCCTGCTGCAGTGGAACTACTCTTCACCCAAGCTATAACCACTTCAGACACAAAGAACAACACCATTTAGTGATGAATTAATCTTGCCTCAAAAAGTGAAGGCAAAACAGTTTTTGCCTTCTTTCCTAGTAACTAAAACAAAATAAGGGTTTCACTCCATAAACTGCTTTCAGAATAACCAGTTTTCTGACTGAACATGCAATTTCTACCTCCTCTTCAGAGGGATGGGTAGATCCTGTTGAACAGTCCTAGAGGCTTTCAAAGCCAAAAGGAATGAACTGCATATTTTCTAGCCTCAATACTGTTCAGTCTAACCTCACTTACTTTACATTGACAGTGAAATATTTTAGACCTGAGGAGAGATTTTGGTTTTTTGGAAGACATATTTTAATACAAGTCTTAGATTAACATGACCAATAACTAAATTGGTCATGTTAACCCAATTGTTCTGCTAAATTAGAACGGGGGGAAAAAAAGGGAAAAACCTACCTTTTACAAAACAATCACTTAACTAGTTGAAAGAGAATTTGAGTTTTCCACATGCTTGGTAAAGTGTTCCATATTTATTATGTAGACTGTATCTGGTAACAGATCATAGAAATATATCATAGAATCATAGAATGAATTCTAGACAAAATGATAGAGCTGGAAGGGACCTCAGATATCATCTAGTTCCAACCCTCTGCCATGACCTTCCACCAGAACAGATTACTCAGAGCTCCATCCAACCTGGACTTGAACAATTCCAAGGAACAGGCATTTGCAACTTCCCTGGGCAACCTGTTCCAGCATCTCACGAGCCTTGCAGTAAAGAACTTTTCCCTAATATCAAATCTAAACCTACTCTCTTTCAGTTCGGATCCATTGCTCCTCGTCCTGTCACTACATGCTCTTGTAAGAAGTCACTCTTTATCTTTCTCGCCTCATCTTTGCTGTAGGCTCCCTCCAGGTACTGGAAGGCCACAAATAGGTCACCTCAAAAGCCTTCTCTTTTCCAAGCTGCACAATCCCAATTCTATCCATCTTTCCTAGCAGGGGAGGTGCTCCATCCCTCTAATCTCGGTGGCCTCCTCTGGACTTGCTTGCTTTTTCTTTCTTTCTTAAGCTAATTAACAGGTGAGAAACTGTACAAATTAAAACTAAATATTCACATAGTCAGAAATGCAGGACCACCAGTGAAACAACACTGCACAGGTAGTGGACTTATTTGTTTACGCCAAAATTTCATATGCAGAAATATTTTTAAAAGACCATAAGCCAATCATTACATCAGTAGCACACACAACATGCTTGAAATATTTATTTTTTCTTGACAACTCAGTCTATTTCCTACTCAATTTCTGTCAAAACAATTTCTCCAATGCAAGCAAAAAAATTTGCTATTCATTCATGCAATTAATGCTGAGCTTATTTCTTAGAAAAAGAACCATTAGATTACAAATCTAGTCCAGTTCAACACTGTTTGATTAACATCCCAAATGAATCACACTACAGATTTTCTTAAGAAATCCTTGTGATGAGCAAACACTTTTGTTTGATATCATTAGAGAAACAATATCTGAAATTGCATTCCCTCTAACAAATCCATATCCAGGAGCATCCAAACACGAGGGGACTCATTTGCTAACAGACAGCTATTAGAAATGTGTTACCAGCTAAGGAATTTTAAATTACAGGCAGTCCTCCATATTCATTACACATGGAGTATGAGTTATGACAGACCAGATTATTCTAAAAATCCATATTTATTCTCAAATGCAAAGCAAAGATGGCATCATTCTTTTTTAAAAAGGAACATGTACCAGCATTATTTGCTAGTAAAGCCAATTTGCAACATTAGCAACGGCATGTCTTTTCCATACTTTTTATAATACTGTAAGACAAATCTCTTCAAGCTATATTATATTAGTCTCTTAAAGAAGTGTTTTTCAATCAATGGATTGCTTTTAAATTCAGCCAATTGGACAGCAACAATTATATAAGGCACAATAAAAGGAAGACAACCAAACCAAAAATTGTACTATGTTTCAAACAGAACAATCTGGCTGCACATAAAGCCATACTTTCAGAATATATGACTATATTTTCACAGTTAAAATTCCTCATTTTCTGCTATGGAAAGGCATTATATAGCAAAAAACAGGGCATCTGACACTAAGTGCAGAAATATACACAGTATGTTTTTTCCACAGAACATTTTTATCTTTAAAATTAAAATGTGAAAAACAGTTTTGTTAGCACATGGGCTGTGATTCAGAGGTAAGGTAATATTCAGTGTGTCAGTTCTAAGGAAAGGACATTGAGTTTTAAATTTTTAATGAAACCTTTTAAGCTTTCTGCCATGCATCTAGTTTTCATATACTCACAGCCATTCCACTTGCTTCTTCATTTTTTTACAGAATATTAAATGGTCTATAGCTCAGAAATAACAGACCATAACAAAAAAAAAGCAGCCCTGACAGAACTTCCAACTTGCAAAATATTAGCTGTCATTAAATAGGTCAATTAAAAGAATAAAATTCTTCTGATAAACATGAAAAATATTTGAGATAAATCTTTTGAAGGACAAAAAAGAAGTCTTGAAAGATTATCTACTCCCACTGGCTTGCTGACACTTCTGTGCCATCTTCCGAAGTGTTCAAACTTGCAACGCTGAAGGCAGACTAAAGGTCATCTTTATCTATAGTCAAAGCCCTCCCACATTTTTACTGCCAATTCAGAACAGTTTCTGCAACTTTGACATGTCTATTTGCTTTCTAAAGGATTTAAGGACAAACCTTGAGGAGCAAACCATACAACATGGGCACATGGGAAGAAAACCAAAACCCTTCCTTCTTCACAGTTTGTAAACTGTAACAGGAAAGTGTATGGCTGCATTCACTTTTCTTCTTTTGTTCAGCCCTGAGGAATGTCTCATGCTCTAAATCTCCCAGGATTTCATGTGGTAGCCAACATTTGCTACTAATAAGAAGGGAAGTTACCAGGTCTCAACACACCAGTAGTTTTCATGTCTTTCCTCTGACATACAAGTTTTACCATGCTTTCTCTTTAAAGACAACCAGACTAAACTAGTGCATCAATGCTGGCAAAGTCCAGGCAGACCACCACTTAACCAAACAATGAACCTGATTTTTTTGGTACAAGGTCAAACTGGCACTGCCACACCAAGGAAGCACTGGTGGCTGGGAACAAAAACAATTCTTCTAGACCCAACGGTTCTGAAAAAGGAACGCTTCTGGAGGTGAGTGTTTGACTGTTTTTATGGAGGATCAGCCATCATCTGTCCTCCTGAAGCTGGCACAGAACTGACATCAGGTGTAAAACCAACAGCCACCACATTGCCAGGTCCAGCTAAAGCTGCAACTGCAACCGTGTCCTCTCAAAACTACTTTTGCTGTTTAGTCATTAACTCATCAATGGCAGCACTAGGCACAAATTAACAGTGAAATTTTAAACTTGTGCTTATTCTGGTTTAGCTTGCAGTAACAGATAAATTGATTATAAAATTAGCTATTCAAATCAAACTGATTTAAATGACATCATTAATATTTCAAGTACTGGAGTAGGCTGGTTTAAAGGTAGTACAAAAACTAGTAGGCCTTTTCTCACATGTGCCTTATCTAAGATCTTAACATCATTAGGTTAACAGATTATTTTAAATAAATAATTTAATATATAGAAATTAACAGACTAATAGAAATAATTAGAGCAATTTATTAGCATTAAATACATCTAGACAAGCTCCACTGGTTAACATAACTAACCAAGTCACCTGTACCCTCAAAGAAAGAGTACAATTAATAGTTAAGACTTTTGTCTTATTTGATGTTCAGTTTTACATCTGCTTTTCATTGGGGAGGAATTGTTAACACTAAAACAGGACAAAAATTCTTTGGTCTCTCAGTTGCTTCACCCAACACTTCAATTAATATTTGCAACAAAAAGAGAAACACCCATGCAGCAAGAGAGAGGGTGGAGCAGATGGGTGATGCTACTGATGCTTCAGTGGAGCATTAAACACGAGAAATATGAAAGGAAAAGAGATACAAAGGAAGAGAAATGACGATGGGGCAGAGGGAGAGGAGAAGTGCAACTGACAAATTGTCCAAAAGAGATAACAAATGAGATGTGAGCCTTCATCCGGGGTTTCTCCAGCCTGGTAGAGATTAAACAAGTTGTGGGGAGAAAAACAATACTAACTGTGAGGAAGAAATTTAAAACAGAGAAGGCTTTGCCTTATTGAAACCACACACCACAAACAAAAAGCCAGTACAACAAAATTGACCCTACTGAAGCTACTCTGACAGACAAAATCCCGAGAGGCTGCAGGAACAATTGCGTTTGAGTGAGGAAGCCCATCCTGCTTTGTGACCATCAGTGACTAAACCCTATGCCTACAGTGGAAATGACCTGACAGACGACACCTAGGATACAGTATCTTATTTGAGCAAACAAAGAAAATCCACCTAAAGGATGCACAGACATCAAAGTGACAGTGAGGAGTGAATAAAAAGCAGAAATTCAGGAAGCTGATAAAAGCACTTACAAGGGGGAAGGGAAAAAAGAAGGGGGCTGACTGAAGAGGGAAGTCAGTGTAATTAGGACTGTGAAACCTATATAATACACTTCCTATGAGATGACTCGTTTCAATGTACACAGCTGTATGAAATCTCTCTCTCAGCTTTTCCTACCCTCACCTTTCCTTCCAGCACAGGGATGCCACACAAGTCTTCAACATCTCCTGCCACACCTTGGCACAGCAAGCACTGACTTGTGCCTGTGCTGCAATACCGTATAAAATGAGGAATTAATTTCCCCAACACCTGTATCAATCAACTTCTGCCATTTATAAGCACCTTGAAAACATTCACCTTTAGGCCAGCTAAAAATACAGTATACTTAATTTATAATATTTTCCTTAGCTCCTGAATATGTATAAGGCCTTGCTAACCTAATTTTTGATTTTGTTCTTCAGAGTAATTTAGCACTAATTAGTCACAAGTACTTTAAACCTCACAAAATGCATGCACATTTCCTCCACAGGGCAAACGTGCAGTTGATCTCTGAAAAAGTTAAATTTCCTAACTCTCACTCTCTCTCTTTCTCTAAACAGCACCTCTCTACTAGGTATCATTCTCTATAGCAACAAAAATCACACATTGAATCTCTAGAACAGATATAGCCACCCATACCTGGACCAATTCTAAGAGCCCCTACTGCATAGTGATTCCAAAATAGAAAGTGGAAATGCTAATTTTTGAAGCATTAGGATAAACTATAAGCAGAAGTGTACTGATCCTACTCAGTGTCCAATTTTTCCTCTTTCACATCTAAGCTGGAATAATGTGCTGCTTGAAATCCAAATATCAACTAATTTTAGAGGAGGGTATCAGTAGAACACAATATGACCTTTATTAAATATGAATTATTTGTTCACAACACACTTGGCATGACAGTGAGAAAAAAACATTGCCTTCAGGCCACCATTATATCTGCCCTGTTTCCTTCTTTTTCTTCCTGTCATTCTACATCTGCTTTGTCAGCCCCAACAGTGTCCAACTTCCATGGAAAAAGAGATTTGCTGCCTCCTTTTAGAGCAACCAAAAGTATTTTTATTCATTACTAACGTGGAAATAAAATTACAAATTTTAAGACCTAAGCTTTCAACTGCTTTAGGCAGAATATTTCTCATCTCTTCACTGCTGCTGTAGATTACAACAGATGACACTACATTTGATTTCCCTGGCTTCACACAGGGAAAATTTTGTTCATAGTCATGAAGACCTAAATTTATTTTTTAAGTAAAAGATAAAGTTTAACGGAAGTGGGTTACAAACAATATCAGAGGGTCGGATCATTTGATGCCCAGAGACTTTGGAATGCCTTTTAAAACACCAATGAGAGGGGCAAAGCGGGATAAGTGAAGAAAATTTAAAGAAAAAACTCCTCAAAAGACTAACACTGAAACCATATCTAATCTGTCCTCGGGCTTGGGTAACAACAAAACCAGTGGAATATGACAAACAAAGATTGTGAGGTCTTCCAAGACCAGGGACAAACACATCAGGAACAGCAACTGGCAAATCACCTCAATATCCATTCCTAAACTTGCCCGAAATTATAAACAAAGCTTGAAATGGGAGTAGGAATGAACCAAGAATATTCCTGTTCTGTTGGAACACATATTTTCTCTCTAGGATGGAATGAATGCTGTTCAGCAAGGTGTTCAGCAAGCACTGCACTTCAACCTATTGCTGTTCTCTTACAAACTATTAAATCTGTTTCTAACAGTGACTATCCAAGGCTAATGAGAACTGAAGCATGCATAAGGAACAAAAGTAACATCATTATTAAAATTTCATGCTCTATAAAACTGTAGACATTTGGTTAAAAAGCCTCCTATTTTGAGACATCCTTGCTGATATTATTCATTCTAAATTATTTTTCATCTGCGCCTTATCTATTAAACAAGTTCCCTTGACAATACATGTGTTTCTATAAACATCAAACAGTGGCTGCATCAGAGACAGAGCTAACCATAACAAGCCTAAAATCTTGGTCAAGAAGGAAGAAAATAAAGCACTGACACTTGATAACACATCGATACTGTATTTTTAAAATAAGACTGGCAAATACAGAATCACAGAATTGTTAAGGTTGGAAAATCCTCCAAGATCCTCAAGTCCAACCATCAACCCAGCCCCGCCATCATGTTCACCACTGAACCAAGTCCTCAAGTGCCACCTCCACATTTTTGAGTGCTTCCAGGGATGCACTCAAAAATATGTGGAAGATGACTCAACCACTTCCCAGGGCAGTCTGTTTCAATGCTTGACAACCCTTTCCACAAAGAAATTTTTCCTAACATCCAATTTAAATCTCCCCTGGTACAACTTGAGGCCATTTCCTTTTCTCTTGTCACTTGTTACCTGGCAGTAGCAACTGATTCCCACCTCACCACAACCTCTTTTTAGGCAGTTGTGGGGAGCAATAAGGTCCCCCCAAACCTCGTTTTCTCCAGGCTAAATACAAATGCATTGTACCCAATATATTACAAATAATTTCATATATGAAGTATTAAAGGGCTAGAACAAATTGCATTTTGATGAAGAAGTTTGCAAGGTAGCAGTTTCCATTTACTACTCAAAAGAGGTCAGACATTATATACTTGTATACTGCTATTACAATCCATTTTTAAAAGTGAAAACAGTAATCACATCAGCAGCTATTAAAGTCTGATGGCCTGCTTTTTCTAACACCTGGCTAATGCTTTCTAAACAAACTGAATGAGGATACTCAGCCTAGGGAAAAAAAAACATAAAAAAGATTGGAAGAGATTTCATTTTATAAGCATGTATATAGAAAATAAAACAAGAAATGTTATTCTTCAACTTACAAGTTAAAATGAAGACCACAAACTTACAGTAAGGCAGCCTATAATAATATAGGTCACATCTGATGATTTTCTATTTGGAAAGACCCCACTTCAAAGTCTCATTTACATTCCACATTATCTTCTGTTTTAAATGTTCTTTAAAAGTTCTAAACAGTGGACCATATTTCACCCTTCACTTTTATTAACCTATAGGAACAGACCTGACAGATTTGAGAGCAAGGCAGCAGCCAGCCAGTTAAATCAGGAGTACCGGCGGCATAATGTGCACCCACTGAGTCACCAAGGTTATATAAACTGACACAGCAAATTAATACCACTGCTGCCCTGCTCCCAAAATACAAACCACTCAGCTACTCAGCCATTACAAATGATATCTGTGTTTCAGTGCTAGGAGAACAACTGTCAGAGTCCAGAAACTGAGCTACCTGCTCATTCAAGAAGAGATTGAGAGGTCAGATCCAAGGTCTATTGAGCACAAGGACATGCCATTGGCACCCGCACTGCCCCTGCTTCACCCCTCTGAGGATGAATGCAGAAGTCAAGACTTCACAGATCACACTAGGGTATTTGTGGAGTGATGAAAGTCCTGTAGAAAATCAGTTCTCAGGTGCTTCACAGACTGGATTACACCCACCCAAGAGGTAACAGGGCAAAAGAACACTATGAAGTAGCTCAACTATAAAATATTGAAGAGCTATGATTAGAAGTAGTCTGAAAAATACTTCTCTAGGCACACACACTTTTTGACTCGCAGAATTTAACAGTGTCTGTATGAACTTGGAGCCCCCAAAACTGTAAGACTCTTAAGAGAAACAAAATACTTGTTCAATATAGCCTTAAAAAAGTCATAGCACAACGAATTCCTAAAATAGAAGTTTGCAAAGCGCATTATATTGTCAGAGCAAATCTGTCTCTATCCCACCAGAGATGCTGGAGCGGTGATCCGCATGTAACTCTACCTATCTTTTAAGGCAAAAACTGTCCTAGAACCACTGCTTGTGGGCTTTAATGCAAAGTTCTGGCAATCATCCAGGACTCCAGAAGGGAGGGAATGCAGCTTTTCAAATTTTCTTTTTAGGTCATGACATAAGAGATCACACTGATGGCCACTAATGCTCCATTTACAAATGCAGAGGGAAGTAAGCAAATTGTACTTAAAAAAAGGAAGGCACTTCTAAAAAAAATGCTACATTGTACAGAAACTTCATGCTTTACAGAAATTATCTAATACTTTCCACGGAGCTCAGTAAAATATAAACCAGCAAATATCATGTACTACATGGAATTGAAAAACAAGGGTGAACCAGTGCATTTTTGTCCATGGCAAATAGGCAATCCTAACAAACAGTGACGTTTTCAAACCAAAGTTTTAAGAAAAAATAAGAAAAGCCCAAACATTTTTATAAAAATTTATCCTGTCCCCTATGCTTAGAACATGAAAAGGTATGCATGTTCATCACTGAAATGACCAGACTAAGTTTGATTTCAGGTCACTTTTAACGTTAGTAAGTGGTATTTGGAGCTTCCATCTTCTGTGAAGAAATCCCAATTGTTTTGGTGCTCAAGGTGTGGTTAAGTCTTCAGGCAATAATAAAATCAGAAACCTTCCCCACTCTTTTCTCAGACTTGCCCTTTTAAGCAAAGTTAACGGTTCCATACAATTTTTTGGCTTTCTACAGAACTCTTTACAGAAGCCTTTGCCAGCAAGATAGATGCCATATTGCCTTCTATATCAAAATAGCAACTAAGAATGATAAGTGAGGACATCACTGGAACATGGATCCAATTAGCAAAATGTGGCAAAATTGACATTTATATAACAAAGTTTCAGGTTAGTCATCAATGACTAAATTTACACCACAGAGCTATTAATTCTCACCCTCTGTAGACAGAAGAGCAGCAGATTACAAGAATCAGAAAACCAACAGATTTTTTTGCCTAACAGACTTCAGTAGAATCACAGAATGGTTTGGGTTGGAGGGGATCCCTGGAGATCATCCAGTCCAACCCCTTGCCAAGGCAGGGTCACCTAGAGGAGATAACAGAGGAACACATCCAGATGGTTTTGGAATGTCTCCAGAGAGGGAGACTCCACAACCTCCCTGGGCAGCCTGCTTCAGTGCTCTGCCACCCTCAGTGTAAAGTTCTTCCTCATGTTGAGGTGGAACTTCCCGTGTTTCAGTTTATGGCCCTTGCTCCTCGTCCTGTCACCAGGCATCACTGAAAAGAGTCTGGCACCATCCCTTTGGCATCTGCCTCTGAGATATTTGTATGCATTTGTGAGATCCCCTCTCAGTCTTCTCTTCTCCAAACTAAACAGGTCCAGCTGCCTCAGTCTGTCCTCATAAGAGAGATGCTTCAGACCTCTAACTATCTTTGGGACCTTCCACTGGAACCTTTCCAGGAGCTGCTTGTCTTTCTCGTACTGAGGAGCCCAGACTGGACACGGCACTCCAGATGTGTTGTTCAAAACTCCTGTGTTCCTCTTTCCCAGTAACCTGGCAACTATGGTAGGGCAGAAAGCAACTGATTCCAGACAAAATAAAAAATTGAGCAGTATCACAACACAGGCAGACAGTATTTTCATGCTTATTGGATTTATGAAAGCCTCCTTGCTAAATTAATACTATAACAGTTTATACAATTAACAATTAGCTGCAGGCACACTAATTACCACAAAACAAACTCCCCAGCTCCCCCCAGTCCAACACACCCTGGCCTTTCAGGCATTTTCTTTTTCCTTATGCTAACTCTGTCAATATGTTTACATCTAGAAGTCTCCATGTCCCCTGTTCTGTCAAGCAAGCCAAGCTCTCCTAGCACCTTGTGAAATAAGCTCTCTTCTTATGACTCAATTGTTTCTCTAACACCTCATTTGCAGCTGTCCACTGGAAATCTCATGATTGATCCATCCCTGGATGTTATTTACCCTGTTCACAGCTGAATTAATCCTAATAGTTCATTTCTCAGAAGAGACTTCGTAACTGAGATTGTTTTCCTCCTAAATAATTCTCATTCAATAACCTGTCACTTGCCGAACTTTTTGGTTTGCTATTATTATTTTTGCCTGTGCTAGATAAAATCTTTTCTGTTTTCTCTTCTGTCCTAGAGTTAATCCACAACTCCTCCACATACTAAATTAGTTTTCACTCCATGGATTTTATTAGACTGAATAATCACTAGTATGCAAGAGAAAACTTCATTGGTACAAAAGCACCCTGAACTCTACACAGGAACAGAGCATGCATGAGAAAGAGAGACAGAAGTACCTTTGCCAGACTTTCTCCCACCCTGCAACTACTGGACATTTTCACACCCATTAAGGCTTCCCAAATGATCTGAAAAATCAAGGACTTGGCTTTCTATTCTGCCAGCTTTCCTACGGCTTTGCATCAGAAACACGCTCAATTGTAATAAGAACCAGATACTAAATGACTGGCAGCAAAACCCTCTAAGTATGCACCAACAAGCAAAAAGGGAAAAAATACATATGGCATCTAAACCCATAATGTGGATAGATTTCTTCCAGTCACACAGTTTTGTGGAGACAGAAGCTGAAGCCGCAGGCCCTCCTGAGGACCCTTGCTCTCCATCAAGAGACAGAAACTACTCTGCACCTGAGACTAACCACAAGGACAGTGGTGCTCTTTAAAATAAAGGTAAATCTTTAAAATAAAGGCTTAGGACATTGTGTCAGCAAAACAGCAATTCCCACATCACTCGTGACCTGCAAACCCTGAGCCTATCAAGTAGCACCAGTTTCATTCCTTACCCTTGTGAACACACAAGGGAACTGAAAATAAATGGTGTGGTGTTTAGTGTGTCCTTTCCATGACGCGTGGGCTTCCCGTTTAACGTTCAATAACCAGAGAGAATAAATCTTTGAGGATTTAAGATTATGACCAAGGGAAAACCCTCCTGAGCCAATGGAAATGCTGGTGTGCAAGGTCTGGAGTGATTACATAATCATCTAATTAAGACAAACTTATTCCTATAAATGGCACCATTCCTGTTTGATTTTAAATGAGACACAGCTGACTACGTTTTGATCAAGTCTCATTTATGCAACATCAAAATAGCACTAGCTGCCTTCTACATGAAAGGAAAAAAAGGGCTGAGTGGCATCTCCACAAGATTCTTATTTTACCCTTACCCACAGAGTAACCCAAGTGATTAAAAATGAAACAATGTGTAAGTCAAAACTGCCTCTTAACCTCTTTTGGCCTTAACTCGCACACTCTATTAGAAATATGCAATCCAGAAATATTATATATATAAGAATGTGTTGCTAATTTTTAAAGATAGCTCACATTTTAAATATTTATTTTTATTACACACTGTTTCACCCACAAAAGCAGATACGTCCCAAAAAAGGACACCACACAAGCTACAATATCAGACTTATGTTTGTCTAGTTTCAGCTCCACTGCCTTGATGCAATTTCACATGACATACCTAACACTCAAACAAAATTGGCAGAATAGTTTACCAAAATATCCACATTTTTGTTCCATTTACTGGAAGGAGCAGAGAAGCATTCAGAATCCCTACATGCTCACATGCACACCTCAGCCATCCACACACATCATGAGAACCTTAGCAGAACAAGTAGTTTAATAACACATTGCTGGGAAAGGCGGGGCTCAGATTTATGTAAGAACATGCTATAAGGAAGGAATAAATTATTTCTACTGCAGCTTTTAAAACAATTCTAGTATTTTTGAACATTAAGAGCCAGAATAGTATCATATTTAGAGTACCACTACAGAAAGAAACAGAGTCATGTGGAGAAACACAGAAAGTGTATAATCTATTGCTGTACATTTATTTAGTTACAAATCAAACTGATGAAATGTCTGCACTTACAGTTACATTTCCAACATAAAACAGTATCAGCATGCCAAAAGAAAGAATGCTGTCATTATAGAACTGTCCAAAAATTCATTTGCACCATGACAAAGTCACAGGCAGCAAAAGCCTACAGCATTTGGTCTTTCAGCATCCCAAAAAATGCTACAGCTGGTCTTGTTAGAGAGTTTAAAAGTAGGTATATGAGTATTTTTTAACCTGTCATTAACCATAACCTACATAGGTGGTGAGCAAAGGGATTATAAAAAAAATGTCCTGCATTACTTTTTTTTCTGTCACAAAGCTAGAGATGAAAATGTCATTAAAAAAATTAGAATAATCCTGGTTACCAAAGAGGTGCTAACCTTTCCAATATTAATGTTTGTACTAAGGCTTCTACTTTCTGCTACCTCTTCCCAGAAGTACTTGGAGTAATATCGCTAAGGATTACATTTCAAACTATTCTCCTGTCTCATATTCTAATCCTTATATAATCCCAAGGTTGGCCCCCACCCCACACACAAAAGAGCTGTTCTACTGTCTAAGATATGATGGTAAATAAGGAAAAAAAGAAACACTTGCAGCTCTTTGCCCTTACTTCCACTGCAATTACAGGAAACAAGAACAAGTAAAAACTTCTGCCAATATGCACAAAGTAGTTAAGAATACAAAATGGATCATACCAGCATATATATACACACACTGGTATGTATAGATATATATGTACACATACATTGCTTGCAACACTACACAATTTTGAGTGCACAGTGGTCACACCACATTTAGCAGAACAGAAGGTAAATTTTGCCATCTTTAAGTAAAAAATCAATTGATCTGGCTAGACTTATGGAAAACAAATATCTTTACGAATTAAGTATTTCTAATCAACACAAATGTAAAGAGTTCTCCCAGATCAGATGAATTGTTTAAAACCAAAATATTCAACTTTACATCATTATTTAACAGGAATATCAACTTTAGTGGTCAAAATTACAACTCACAGGTAGAGCCTTGACAAAGGCATGCTCCCACAGGTTATTAAAACAGCAAATAGTTCCATTTACTCTTATCTTTTGGTACTGGACATACACCAGAAAAAAAATCCACGTGTATGGCAACAGGAAAAAAACTCTTCCAGTGGTTATGTAAAAGAATATAAAAAGAATCAGAGTAGAAATCTACATTTTATTTCTACTTCAATTCTAAACACTATTACTTACAAATTAACATAATAAAAACGTTACTGGTTGCATGACTAAGAACATTGTTTCATACAATAAAGGGGGTTTATATGGATGCAAATAGAATTAGCTGCTTCATTAAAATATACCTTGAGAATTTACTTATTGTTTTATTTATCTAAAGGAAACTAGCATGACTATGTTAACATTCACTGCTCTGTTTTTTTATTCTTGGTTTTATCTTCAATAATAATTCTCTGTCTCCTCTCATCCTCTGGCATCACCCCACCCTTAGACACGCCTGCTTGAATTTTAGCTAACAAGATATCTGCGTACTTGAATTCTTTTACTAATTCTGATTAATATTACCTTGACAATAATGCAATGCATCAGACAAAAGCAAGGCAATAAACAAAAGCCCTGAAAAAAAGGACATTAAGTCACCATTTCTTTCAAATTTGCTAAATCAAGTTGATCATTAACCTGTCATTTACAGCACACCCTTTGCAAATCAGGCAATGGTGGTAAATGAGGAAACTAATTAAGCTAACTTTAATTTCATTTTGCATTTTACATTAGCTTGGCAAGTTAAGGTGACAAATAACAAAGATGATAATAAAGTTCCACCTACGTGAATCCTTCTGAGTATTATCTGTGCCTCCTGGAGATGACATGGCAGTAAGAAATAAGCAAGTAAAAAGAAACCCAGCACTGGTCAAGTCAAAGCTCCAATTACCAAGCAGCCCCGGTGATGTGCATCTTCACTGATGCAGAACAAAGACCTTTGCCAGAAGGCTGCTTTTTCAAAGCAGTGGTACTGCGACGGGCAGTTTCCGATGGGCAACTCACACGCAGATGCAGCTGCACACACATGGATACTTCAACTCAGCGCCTCCCCAGAACCTGAGCAAAAGCTCCCAGCAGCTGGGCTCCGCCAGAAATGCAGGCATGTATTTGGGAAGATACCACACGCTGCTGAACCAAGGGGTGCTGCAGAGACAGAAATCTTCCCAGCGGGATATAATCTGATGACACGCAGCTACAGCATGTGTTTATTTGGCAGAGAGCTGGAAGTGTCTCCAAATGATTCAGGAGCAAGGGGAAAGGTACAGAAGGGTTCTGAGTTATTTTTTTTATTTGGCACTGTTCACAAGGCTCACCCCTTAAAGTGCCTTTCCTTAACATGGCTTAGCTCAGATACCCCACAAACCAGATTACATACTATTCTTACTTCACACATAAAATATTAAAAGCCTTGGATGTGATTTTAAAATAAATTAGAACAGTATTCTCCACTGAAAACTGAATGTTCTGTATTACATATCCAGGCTACATTTTCATGAAAAACTAAAAACAAAAAGGTTATGCAGTTGAGAAAAAAAAATACAGCAACAGCATATGACTGAGAATCTTTGGCTCTGCTGATGCTGCAGTTACACAACAGTGCATTTATGTTCAAAAACTGTAAGGCATTCCTCAGAATTGGAAACACTGGCACACGTTGCCTCTTCAGTTTAGGAGGGTGCACAGTACTGCCAGAAACCAGGATAGCCATAGCAATTCCTTTCTTTTACTTAAAAAGATCACATTTAGCAAACCTTCCCTGTGACAATTATCAAAATACAGAGTAGGGACAAAAGGCAATGATGTTGCAAAAACTCCTTCAATAGACATCATTAAAAATAAAAATATCCAAAATGTTTGACCTACAAACCTCAGGATTATTTAACTGGTGAAAATAACACCAAAAATATCTATGTGAACAATTAAAATAACAATAATAATAATCGTGAGATAATCCTGCTTCAGTCTGGACTTTGACAATTAAAGGATGAATTCAAGTCAGAGCTGTAGACAGAAGTGGCTTCATTTTTTTCCACATCAGTCATTTATGCATTAGAGACAATTAAAATATTACACCTTTAAATGTTTTCTTTTCTACATAAACCGAGTATGACAGGACTTATGTTCCCATGAAATTGTTGCCTATTATCTACACAGTTTGCTATTCACCCTGGCAATGGCTGAAGAAAATCCCTATTGTTACCCTGGCCTCCTCCACTCCTCACAAAGCCAGGATTCTGCAAGGCTGATTCTAGACTTGAAGAGTAAACTTCCACCACAAGCCAACAGGAGCTGCACCTGCACACCCATGAGGCATGTTATTTTAAGCTGCAGTGATGCCAAATTTGTTGTGATACATCTGACCTCTGAAAGGGCTTCTGACTTAGTGCAACACTAGATTACAAAGAGAGTGGGAATCAAGGAAAAAAAGAGAGAACTTAATAGTGATACATGAATGCATCACTATTAAAATTTGTTGGGAGGATAAACCAGCCCCCTCAAAATGCAATGCAAAGACTAGATGAGAGGGCATATGGGTGTCTCATGAAATAAAACCCACAGGATTCTCTAAAAATATACGTAGATGAAGCAGCATTTAATAGAAAGGAAGGTTCCTGCCCTTCACTCTTATCCAGTCAGAAGTAGCATTAAAAAACCCTGATAAACACAAGGTTTCAGAAGTATCAGTAACTTCAGCACTCTATGGGTTATGCTAATTCATTGTCTGAATAGTACTTTCAGGCGACGGCCATCACCCAAAATCCTGAAATCTAGTTGAGCATGTAGACTACAAACTGCACTGTCGAATATGCAACATAAAAAGTTACATTATAGCCAAAAACACAACAAAAAATAAACAAAAAACAACAAACAAAAAAATAAAAATAAATTTTTTTTTAAAGGCATTTAAAGCATTAAACCAGAAGTGGTTTGGGGTAGAAGTGACAAAACCAAAACTTATCTTTGATCAGCCAAGTTACAACAGCACGAACTATTTATTCCAAGGAAATCTGACTATCTAGTTTGCCCATAAATAATCCAGTCTCTCTACAGCAGCCTTTTGAAACCCTACTCCCTATTTACAGCTTTGAAAATTCAGGCCTTTTTCCAATACATAAGCACCTTAGTAATGAATGCCATTTTATTACTAAGATCCACTCAAGGCTGTATTGACACTACCAAAAAAAGCCCTGTTTTTACCTTAGCACTTGAAAAACTAATAACAAATGAGCAAAAGGAAGTAATTCCTCATCACATCAAGTTATTAAGAGCTGGGGTTTTCCAGTCTGGAGAAAAGATGACTTCGGAGAGACCTCACTACAGCCTAAAGGGGGCTTGTTAAAAGGAGAGAGAGGGACTTTTTTATGGGCAGATAGTGACAGGACAAGGGGTAATGGATTTAAAATGAAAGAGTGCAGGTTTAGATTAGATGTTAGGAAGAAATTCTTTCCTCAGTGGCTGGTGACGTACATGGGCTGGCCAGAGAGGCTGTGGATGCCTCATCCCTGGAAGTGCTCAAGGCCAGGTTAGAAAGAGGCTCTGAGCAATCTGGGCTAGCAAGTGGCACCCCAGCCATGGCAGGGGGGTTGGAACTAGATTATCTTTAAGGTCTCTTTCAGCCCAAACCATTATACATTGAGTTAGCTGACAATGCAGCCCTCCTTTGGGCAAAGCACGACGGAAATGGGCCTTCTGATGTAGTAATCAACGTAGAATTGTAGATAATTTTGTTTCTACAGCTGAAATATGCCAAACCTCCCCTTTTTTCCTCTTCCATTGAAATGTAAATTCTATTTCTTGTATAGAAAATATTATCTGTCCTGAAGACTTGATGCGTATTAACATATTAGATAAATTTATTTCCAGTCATCTGCAAAACAAATGCATACACAGATATCATCCATTGCAGTTTGCTTCAGACTCCCAGTCTTAATATTTAATCCAGGAAATGTTTTGCTGCCTTGGCAAAGGCAGCTAATGCATTTTCAATTACACCTCATGCTCAATTTGTGTTGCCAGTTGAGAACAAAGTCACGTTCAGAGGGTCAGCAAGAGGCAAGCAATTGCTTTTGTGTATTATCCCAGAAAACTGAAAACTTCCACTGTTCCTGGGTATGCATTCATAGACAGGACAAGTTTTCAAAGTATGCCATTAAGTTTGATAACTCAGCCAAACAGAATCAGACGTGCACAACTCAGCACCATCCACCTGTGGGTTAAAGAAATGAACATCTGAAAGCTCATACATACATTTCAGTGTTGGTAATATCTGCCCAGAGGTTAAAGATTCAATTATTTAGTGGGGAGGACAGTAAAAGACCAAGAGCGAATCTTCCTTAAATTCCTCTGTTTAAAAGGATTTTAAAACAAAATCACTGTTTTTCAAAAGGCTTGATTTTAAGGCCATACCATTTCAAGGAAGGCAAAAAAGGAACAAAAATAGAAGACACAAAAAGCTAGATACAGACCTAGAAACTGTAAAAACATTAAATAGATGCAGGAGTCTGCAAACTTGTAAACACAAAAAGTAAAATCAAAAGCAAGGTAGCTATAAGGACAATTCAGAATCTTGTTTCCTCCTCCATCTGTCTCATCCTATTATGCTAAAATGGAAGACTAAAGTAGTTAAACTTATTTGCCTTTCACTTAAGGTTTGACCAGAAGTGCCCAAGACTCAAACCTTTCTCTTCCCTAGAGAATGGTTATCATATATAGATACAAAAGTATTGGTCAATTCTTGCCACAAACAACACAGCATCCAAAGTTGCAAGGCTCTCCTTCCACAGCCCAGATGGGAAAGAAGCTAGTAATACACAGTATTAACTACAAATCTATCAGGATATTTTCAGTTCATAGCAAAATAATGAGAAAACCCCCTGATATCTGAATATAAACCTGCAATTTTAATTCCACTTTAGATTTATTACAGAAGAATTAAGCAATTCTTTCTCACCTGTTTTCTGGTATAACAAAGAAAGAGTTGTCTGTGCTACAATTGAATGTCTGTGCTAAATATTGAAGTTTTGGACCACAGAAATGTTAAAGTAATCGAACTCCATGTGGCTGAAATTAACTTCTACCACAATGTCATCCTACTCTTGCTCAGAAGAAACATACAGGATTATGTGCTCAAAATGACAGCTCAACTTCAAGAGCAGCTACATAATTGAACTTATGAGCTTTGTCAACCACAAGCTGTAAAGACCTCCACTGCATATTACTCATGCATCTGAAAGGCAATATGAAGAGTAGGAAAAAGGAGTTTTATTTTGACAGCCATCAAAACACAGCACGATAAAGGGGATCCCTAGACTGGACAAAAAAAAAAATCAATTTGACACACTATTTGTAAAAGTGAGTAGATTTCAAAAAAATTGAGAACAAAGAGATGGAGTAAACAGACTGCTCCAAATATTGTGTGTTCTTAGGAGAGGGAACAGCAAAGGTCAGGAAATTAAAGTTTGGATATAAACATATTTAAGCTCCTGATAAAAGGACTGGAAAGCTGCAATTTCAACAGCAGCATCTTAGATGCACGAATAGGGATGCCAAAAAAATCTGCATACCAAACGTGACCAAGGACTTAACCTTGAAGGCAAAAGCAAGCAAAAACACCTCTTTACTTCACAGGTCAGTTTCTCAAGGAATATTTTGATAAAGCTCTTAAAACTTACCAGGCCTTGCTTGGGAAAGATCTCTGATTCAAAAGACTGAAAACATATTTTGTTGTATTGTAAACAGAAGTGCTGAAAATGGTCATATGACCTGTTTCCCTGAGCTTGAATGGAACTAATCCTGTTAAAGCTTAGAAATATGCATGACTCAGTAGCCAAAGCCATGTGCATATGTGCCCTTGCAAAGTTGCTGCCACCTTTCATTGTCCAAAAGTGCTGTGTTGCTGATCTCCAAACAGCCTCTAGTGCTTTAGTTCTCTTTCCAGAAATGAACTCAAAACATTGCATCGTGAACGTTTAATATAAAGGGACTTTTACAAACAATTTTGAAATCTAGCATGCATATAGTTCCTATTTGGATAAATTAGAAGTAAACTCAACAGCATATGATATTGCCATTGTACAATTCTACTACTTCTAAAACTCTTTTTTTTCTCCCTACTCTCTCACTGCTGATTACCTACTCCATTATCTGCTCCACTCTTCCATCTTCTAATGAGATTAACAATATTCTGTAACTATCTACTACACAATCCTGGCTGCACTGGACTAAAGGAATGTAAACTCAAAAAAGAAAAAAATAAATTAAAAAATGGTACCATGTGCCTAGAAGGATGATGGAATGATTTGAAATCTCAGTGCAGTCCTAAATGCACTAGGTTTCAGGCATCAGGAGCAAATAACCACATGTGTGCTATCTAATTTCCAGTTTCTCAGCTGTAAAATGAAAATGATACCTTTCTAAACGATGCAAGAGCACAACCCATCAAATACTAAAATCAAAACAACACACAAGTATCAATTAAACTAAACTCTACTATTGCAAGAAATGGCCAAGATTCAGAACAGAACACTTTTTTCTTTTAGCATCTTTATGACTGTCAGCCAAGAGAGGACAGCACAGAGCATAAATCAGCTCCTAAAAGCAGTTCTCCCAAGACTGAAACTGGTGTATGCTAGGAAGGAATTTGCAGACTACTCCATATGGCACACCCATGTTTTCCAATTCATAAATCCATCATCTTCTATAGCAAAGAGCTGTGTAAGATAAAGTACTAAAAAAAGATAACGAACTGGACAACCTTCAAGATGTTCTGTCCTCACACTTCAGGTATATAAATGCCAGTGCCGCAGCAGTGTTGACAAAGACATCACACGCTCATTCCCTGCCTACTTCAGAGAGAGATGTTTAACAAAAAAAAAGCAGGAAAGCTTCTCACCTTCACTTTCTCAGCATCACAGATTATTAAATAATAATCAACTTCAATTACTCTGTAATAGAAAACCCTTGTGGTTGAAAGAAGAGAGACTGGAAAGGTTTGTCCTGCCCCTGCACACTGTGGGGGCAGCAAAAAACAAAGGAGAATGTCTGGCCCTGTAAAAATAAGTCTTAAAGCAAAAGGAAGAATAGTAAAATCTATTCCTCACAATGAAATAGAGTACAATCTGCAATACCAATGTGAAATGGCAGAAACAAATTCTAAAACATTGACAAATACAGAAATAATTTGCAACTTCTTTAAGTGGTATTACATTCCTATTTCATGCTCCTTAAAGGTACTAACATCAATGGGCAAGAGAGTTAGTAGATTCTCAACACTTTTCAATGCTGCAAACTGGCATATATATTCCTTGCTAGGGCCCCTTCAGCATGACACCTGGTATCTTCGAAGAATATACTTAAAAGATCAATGAATTACCACTTTGTACCTTGGCACACACAGGGGGAAGTTGTAAATGAAACCAAGAACAATTCCATTTCTTGGTTGTGTAGATTTTGCTTCAATATTAAAATAAATAAATACTAGGTATATACAAGGGCACTTAAAATGTTTTTAAGGTTACAGACATTCGAAGATTTCACAAATTTACAGACTACACCTGCGTACCTATTTGTATTTACACATCCACAAAACTCCAGGGAAATAAAGTTTTAAAACAGATCTGAGAGGTCTGTTAAACTACCCAGCAGCCTCATGAGTCACACCTGCACTCTCAGTGTCAGTGTCAACATAAAATTTACATTTTTTTCTGTATTCATTGTGCAATTGATGGGATGCATCACGGAATTCAAGTTTCTAGCGCTGTGCTAATTTGAATCTCAGACTAGACCATTCAGTTTCTTAATTCCAGCAAAACTTACTTTCTATCCTGAGCAAGGCCTAAGAACTCATCACTGGTGAACGTGAGAGTTGCATCTGGACACCGAAAAAAGTGCCTACAACTCTCTCTTAACCGTTCCAGCAAACATATTGAAGGAATTTTTTTGTGGTACTTTAATTCCTGCATATTCAGATAGAAAAATCTTGTATCTTTATGAAGGATATTTTTATGCAAGACATTTACCATCCTTATATCCTGGAAGCTATTACTTTTTACCATATGGTATTCAAATTCACAAATAACAAGTTACCATTATAAAAAATGGCATTTCAGGTTTTTCCATTGGAACAGATTTTAATGTACAACGATTTCAAGTGCAAATGCATTAAAAGATGCAAGTGTATAGGAAGGTATTTAAAATAGTTCTTCTTTATAGACCCTGCACTGGGTATTTCATGAACAGAATGCTGAGAAAGACATTTCACCCTAGACAGTTTTTCAAAGACAAATTAGTTTAGAATGTAGTCTATACTTGCAATATTAAAATGTAAAGAACCATCTACTCAACTACTTAACAAGTTTCAGTTGGAACCAACTTTTCCTGGCTTCTTTTGCTTTTTAGATCACAGTGTCAGACTGTTAACTTAGGACACACTGCTTGCCCTTGCTGCTGCCTTTTCCTTCTTCTGTGACAGGATTCCTATGGACATCCACAGAGTTATCTCAGTGTGCTTCATCAACTGGAACTAAAGCCAACCAAGTGACAGATCATTTTTGCCAAAATCTAGTGAGCCCTGGAGGCAGCTTAAAACAGAAAACTCAAGTAGGAGCCCCGAGTAAGATTGGGCAAAGCTGTCCTAGAACTGAAACATCTGCCATTATGTAAAGAATCCTTCACAACTAGGAATCTCGTACTTGCCCTATTTCCAGCTGATGAAAGATATGCCACATACTAATGTAAGGTCCAAAAGGCCAGTAAAAGACTGACTGAAGTCAGTATAATGAATACCTCTACTTCACAACCCGGGTTGACAACAAAAATTCCAAGATCAGAGAACTTAGTAAGTCAGAAACCCAAGAACATTTCCTCCAAGCATGTGTTTTCAATCAATTGTGCACCTGGATTTTTAGCAGTTTAATCCCAATTTCCTGGAAAATGTCAGACAGAAGAGTGAAAGTTGTTGCTGAAATCAAAACACTGAATCTATTGTTTATTTTAAACCTTCTTGTTGTCATTTTCTAGAAACGGATTAGACTTGTTTGACAAGACTTTTCTTGAAATTTTCTTAGCTATTACTCCCCTTCTCTTCTGTCAGGTACAAGCTTGTCCACCAGTTCACTGTACAAAAACCCACACAAATTAGGCTGACAGGTGTTTAACATCCATTTTCCACAATTCATCCCTCTATGCTTATCTAGCATTCTCTTGGCTACCAAGACCAGTCTTTCACAACCAGTACTGGAAATCTGTATGCCTCTGTATCCATTATAGAGCCAGTTGGTTAGTTTGGTATAAATTTCAAGGTCAACACACAGCTAGCACGTTCCTCTTTCTTCCATCAAAATAATTGTCTTTGTAAAATACTTACTGTCAAATAGTGTTAAATCTGTATCAAAACAACAAGAGAGAAATTACTTTGGAAACCACTCTTCTAGCTTCCAGATACTCCCTTAAAACACCTGATCAATACAAACAAAAAAACAGGTTTCGCTGTTCTCACAAGCACCAGGTACTACAAGGTAGCTGCCTTGCTTTGGATCAGAAGGAGCCTGGCATTACCTTCTGTTTTGTATTGAGTTGCTCTATGTTGAAAGCTGTCAAATCAACCAACAAAAGGGTTGGTTTGGTAAGTTACAGAAAAAGTGACATTTTACATAATTTGTGTTGCTTATCTGTTACTGTAACTGTTATTTTCCTTTTGCAGCATCACAAAGGTGAGACAGTAATGAACTGAAAAGGCAGAGGAATGCAGCTGATAGAAATTTCCATCCCTCCTTTCAATTTCAAGAGACAATTGATTGACATAAGTCAACGCACCCGACTTCATTCTCATAAATACTAGTCACAAAACCACAGTCACAGTCTATCCAAAGGAAGAGATAATAGCAATTCTCAAGCTGATCAAACATTAACATCAGTAGGTAGAGTAAGTCCCAGTTTAGGACTTAGGGAAAATGGGACTGTGTTCCACCTATGTACCAGAGACAAAGGAATAGTCCATGACAGAGTTTCCAGCCATTACATCGTATATTGGCCAAATATTTTTACATATCATCAAGTATCTCCAACAAGTTGAGCTACAAAAATTAAATTTGCATAATACTGTGAAAGTTCCCTGGAAACAGCCAGACAAAAACCTAACACATGCCTTCAACATGCGCCAAAAATGTATCTGTGCTGCAAAAGACACCAACTAGCTGAAGACTAGTTGTAGCCCTTAACTACAAAAATGGAACACCAAGGGAAAGGCTTGAATTAGATAAGAGCATCTCCGAAACCTAGGTAAGACAACAAAATATCTGTGTTCTCCCTACACTTAGGAGGACTCTCAAAGAAAACAGTAGCAAGAACAGGTAAAATGAAAAATACACAGCCTGCTGGGTCAACATAAAATTAACAATGCCAAATGGAGAAGGGTAAAAGTTCCTTCCTAGTTTGACTTAATACACAAATTACCATAACTCTTTCAAATATTTAAGTAGAGAATAAAAACACAATTTACCTTTGAATGTCTCCAGTTCCTTCCTGTTGGAGAAGAGCAGAATTAAAAAAATAATTAGAAATACCACATGTAGAACTACAGAATTTATTTTACACGCTTTAAGACTCACTAAAAGACAAAAACCAAAGAATTTGACTGTCACCATATATAAGGGTAATATTACTACATGTGTTTATGTAAAGCAAACAAAATCAACCTGTTTATAAATTAGTCCACCGCCTCTTTATAAACACGTACAATTATACAATATTGCACATTTATATCCAGCTACATAATTTCCAGATACACTGCTCCAAAAATAATCAAGGCTTCTCATGGCTTTAGTTACTAAAGCATCCTTTGCTTAAGCAGAAATGTATCAATTTACAGCACAGTGAATAACAATTTTTTTTTCCATTTTTATAATTGCTATTCAAAAACATCTTGGCAACGCTGAAGGAGAAAAGCTTGACAATATCACTCAGTTAAAACAGAAAGGCCAAGAGACATACAGTGACATTCCTCAGAGGAGAGGATTTTCAAGTATGGAATATGACCCACAGTACTCATGCACCAGAAAGCTAAGAAATGAAGAAAAATATAATAATATCTTTTTTGCCTTCATATTAGGCCACTTTCCACTTTTAGTAGTTATGCAATTATGAATGCAGAGGCTATAAAACAAAGAGAAATATTTTCTCTGTTTTAAAGAAATTACAAAATGCTCCAATTGCCATTACTACAACAGAGTGATTCAGCATGAATTTAAAGGCTAAAGAAGAATCAATTTAATAACTGAAATAAGGCAGAACATTTGCCTTACAAAACACTCATTTACATCAAACATTTTTTCAGTCTGCACCTCACAGAATGGCTAGTTAAATTCTGAATTCTGAAGCAAAAGTGACTGTAAGAAAAATAAATTAAAGACTTAACTCACAGTTGTCCCAAAAAATTGTTCTATTCTCTGTTCACTGACTAAAGCACTCTTCAGTCATCTACCAAAGACGCTGTTTCACAATACAGATGCTATATCATAATAACTCCTTCTACCCCTTAACAGATGATGCAATTCAGCATCTATTCTTGCATCAAGAACAGACAAAACACACTCAAAGCTGAAATAATTTATTCTCTAAGCAGGCCAAATTATTCTAAAAGAAGCAAGAGAATACATTTACCTCCACATTTTCAGAGAACATCCCCCTTTTGTCACCAAATATTAAATACAGGTTTTTGAAAGAATGGGTGCTTTACCAGGAAATAAGCTAAAGTGTGATTCACAGTAAAGAATTCTATTAGTTGCAGCTTCCTGTGAGTATCTATTTCCTTTCCTGCTTCTCCCACATCCCTTTCCCAAGCTAGTTTCTCCCTTTTATATTAAAGAAAAAAGCTACTTTACAATACCTGTTATTTGCAGGTTCATACCCCAAAAATTTTTTCCTACCCTGTATACTCTAGAGTTACAAAATTCTTAAACACTCTCACATGTTGCCCTCCTTATTTTTTAATAATGGCGCAGTAGCTGAGGAAGCAACAATCGCAGGAAATGCTTGTTTTCCATGGACTGAAACAAAACCATACTAGAGTAAACATCTTGTGAAAGTAAGAGGGGAAAAAACTACATTACTTGCACCTAAAATCAGGAGATTTTATGACACTTGTCTACAAATGGAAAGATGAAACAACTACTGCCATTGTGTTGAAAGAGGTTAGTAAAACAGATGGTAATACACTAACCAAGTGGCAATAACTCATTTTGTCTAAACCCCCAGAATTTTCCTTTTTGAAATCCATCAATATTTTTAGGGTTGAGATGTACTAAGATGTTGTCTCTATATCCATATACATAATTACCATTCATTAAGAAAGCTGGAAATTAATACTTGACAAAAACTTTTTTCCCTCTGAAAAATTAAAAGTATCTATGATTAGCATACAGTAAAAATGCAGATTTAAAATTTAAGGATCTGTACTTCCTAGTATCCTCATACCAATTCAGACCCAAAGACTGAAGATTTTGTATTTTACACAGCATGAATAATCCTATCTTGTGGTTTCTCACAAGACTTTCAATAAAACTTTTATTTAGAAATACATACTAAAGTACATGCTTATTGAAACCATGTTCAGCATCAGCAGCATACAAGATTTTTTTTAATTTAGAAGTCAAATTATCCAAATAAAAACTTGGAAGTTTAAAAATTTTAATCCTTCACCTCATTTATCAGCAGCTTTGGTAAGAATATGACACTAAACTGAGAAGTGGAAAGGAAACTGACTTGTGATAACATTGGAAAAAAAAATGGCTTAAGAATATATCAGTACATTTTCTAGTTGGGTAATTAAGACTTGGCATACATATGTACAGAGAAAAATGTATAACAGAGTATTACACTTCTCCCCTTTACAAGTAAATAAATGTTTTTGCATTTACTGATAAACTGCCAGAAAGAAGACATCTCCTACGTCATCTTTAAGAGTCTAGAGACAAAAAGCCACCTGCAGAATACACTGACCTCACATTAAGAATAGAACTTCATATTCGGAACACAGATAATGTAAAGAAACAGCAATTTGTGAGAGTAATTAAAATGAAAAAGATTAAATTGAAAGCACTTTTAGAAAATGGCCTTCAAAGCAAGGTTAAAAGACAAGCAGGAGGAAATATGTAAGGCAATTGAAAGCGCTCCATAGGGAAATGCTCCTGGCTTTTAAAGAGTTTTCATACAAAAGAACATTCAAGCACTTCAGAGATGGATGAGATAACCCCTTCCACTACTACAAGAAGGAAAACACACGCCTGCCTTGCCTCTGGCCTCGCTACATATGAAGGCTCTCAAAGCCCAGTGTGGGCTGGTCAGCATCTACACAGGATTAAAGGAGTCCCCATGCTGAGTCTGACCACCAATCAATACAACTACCTGGCATCTGACTATATGCTCTTCAGCTACTAAATTTTAGGTTCCTGATAAAAAACCCGGATAGCTACTCATACAAGAATACATTTTACCTTTTCATAGTTAACAGTAAGCTTTCAGAAGAAAGGACTGAATTAGGAGGCACATTATAATATAAATAGCTCTTTTCAGTGAAAGACAAAGTTCAGCACCTCTGAGCAACAAAAAAGGCTAAAATAACAAGCTAAACTCTAACAATCAGACTATAGAGGCATGGAGACACTTCAAAAGTAATCTCATTCTGTATGCAGAGCAATTTAAAAATCCCAGATTCTTTCCTGAGAGGCAAGAGGCTCTATAGGCTCCACCAACACTGAAATTATGTCCATGAAAACTATAGGCAATAATGTTAATCCCTGCCTTTCCAATTGCCTGTTTTCATAAAATACCCGGGGGGGGGGGGGGCACTTAATTACTCAGTGAAATTCTATACACCTCAGACTCAGTTACTAGTTTTTAAGATACCTGGAATGTTCTAACGATGATGCTGTCAGTGGTCTCAACTTCTTCATTTACAGAAAAGTTAAGATTGAGGGCTTGTGGTGAGAAAACATAATTGTGGAGACAACAGATTAAACAAACCATCCACAATATATGACTTGTCCCACAGAATAACTGACATGCCCAGTTAGAGTTACAATCTAGTTAGAAGGCAGATACAAATTCCCAAGGACCCTCCCATTCCCCTCAGGCTTCTCATTGCATTGTTGGATTAACCCTGCTCTAGCCACTGAGCAGATGAGATGGACACTAGGAAGACTGTGCTGGTATCACTGACACACAAAAATAAATCTAGAAATCAGAATACGGGAGGACCAGGAGGCATAACTATCCTGCTTTAAGTTACTGAGGTCAAAGGGAATTTAATTTGTTCAGCAACAGTAAGAGAAAAAAATCCCAGGTTCTACTGTATCTTGCAAAGGGCTGTAACACTAAGATTAATTTCCTAAGTTTAGTTAAACATCAAGGAATCTAGTTAAACACTTAGGAGACTACAGAAACACTATGTTGCTTACAAAGATGCCACCAGCCAGAATTGAGAGTTTTATGTTTTATCTTCAAGAAAGGCAGATCAGAAAGCAACAAAGTCCTAAATTAACGCCAGGAACAATTTTATAACACAAGATCTAAAAGTAACAGTCAGTAAATTCCAACTACCAGACTCATATATAAACAAAAGTCAATATCACGACAGCATATGAATGCCAAAAAATAAAGATTAAATTTGAAAGATTTTACAATTATATGTGTCAATAAATTTTGATTTGTGAATACTATTTACAAATATACATTTGAAGAAAGTAGAGATGCTTATCAGCAAATCAATCTAATCTAAAAATATTTATGGCACCCAACATGATCCAACCCAGAAACTGAGAAATGCTGCATTTCCTCTGCTATGTCTGGGATATTTAAGTTTTCAAAATGTATTATTTTATGTATTTAAAAAAAAAAAAATCCTTCCATAGCCTGAGTCAAGCTTTAGTAAGCTAAAATGCCATGAGATCTCTCCTCTAGGACTTTCCTCTGGATGTCATCAGAAGTAAAAGCCAAAAAACTGAGAACTCAAAACCTATGACACTTGTATGGTGCACAGAAATAATCCAAGTACTTTTTTTTTTTGTTAGCATTAGCACTTTTGTCAATCCTGACACAAAACTGCTCTCCCCATCCCTGAGATCGGCTGAGCACCCCTTGGAGATACTTAGGCCAACTACTACTTTGAAGTACACTTGAGACTGAAGCAATGAAAAGACTAAGTATTGAAAAATTAGTAAAAACCAACACTATTACTAAACTACTGCTGGAACTGAACCGCAGGCAAGGGTTTCTATTCATCTGACAAAACACTGAAGATAGCTCTGGATTCTCCATCATCAGAAGTGACATTTTATCCACTAAAAGAGAAGAGCAGAGATCTAAGGCATTTCAATAATATTGCAATGGAGATTTTTTTGCTTTCATACTCATGCAGATACAGAAGTAGCTGAAGTCTGTTTTCCAGAACAACTTCTCCATTAACCTCAATCCACAAGATGGAACTAATCCCAGCAAATTTTTGCAATAGGAATTACAAATATTAACTACTAATCAAGTTAATAAATACAACCAAAAACAAGCACTCCCCTAATATACTCAGCAGTTCCAGGGTACAGTGAAAGCATTTCTGTTTCGAGGTTTCAAAAAAACCCCAACAAATCTTAAGAACATGGAGAGCTAACTTTCAGGCACCATCATTCCAAAGAACAGTAAAAAATAAGGGAGATAGCCTTAAAATCATAAGAAAATGGTAGAAGTGAAATCATTGAAGGCAAGTTTCATTCTCTGCTAAGAGACTGACACAGGTCACTTACCATTAGAAACATTCCAAACTGGAATCTGAAATGTGGAAAAAATGCTTAGCTCCCTCTAAAATCTCATGCCTTCAGATGTAGGATTTTGCACAGCACACAGTTTGTAATGCTTTTGCTTTCATCTTGTTGTTATCCAAAAAATCTGTCAGTTTTTACATTTTTTTTAAACTTTTATCTTAGTATGCAATGTCATTACATCACTAAAACATACATGTATCAACACAATTTGTTTTCTCATACAACCAAAATTTTAGGAAACAAAGTCTAAAGCCGAAATTTGAGAACAGAAAGTTAAAGAGAAGCTACAATCTGAGAAACTAGAAAGAACGTAAGAGAAGGTGAAATTTAAGAGAAGGTACAAACAATCCACTATCAAAGGCCACGTCCACCATCAACTCCACCATTTTTTTCTAGAAAGAAAAAGAGCTCCTGCAAACGTGTTTCTGGTAAACACCCACACAAGAAACTGCAGACCTTCTTTTAACCTGGCCACCAATTTCCACGTAAGTATTATAAAGAAGAAAAACAACAGTATTCAAAAACTGGCCAATCTTTATTCAGTAAGTGACATATGGTACCACCCTAATTCACAGAAACAAGTAAAAAGCGCTTGTGACTCCATGTGCAACTTCACCTAAAATGCTGAATGTGGTTCCACACAGCATGAATGCAATTGTGCCAGAGAGAAGTTACAACTTGTATCTCTTCAGGCATCCTCAACACATCCCTTTGACGTAGGAATGTAAAATCTCCCTCACAGAAGCATTGTCAATGAATGCATTTAATAAATTTTTTAAACTACTTTTAAATGAATTTGTTTTCAAAGTAAGTGCAAAGGTGTTATTAAAAATCTCAGGAAATAATCCATAGCAAAGAAACAGAATTTATCAGGAGAGACAGCACAGAGAATGAATTTTAGTGTGGTAATGACGTGCATCTAAGCCCTGTTCTTCTGCCACTAGCCACAATGAATTAATTACATATATAAATAATGCATTTGTGAAGAGAGAGAGGGTACAAAATTATGATTAAGGCAGTCCTAAACCATCTGTTCTTATTATCGGTACAGTAAGTCTGGACAAAGAGTGCCTGGTATTAACAGCTTGACAGGATTTGCAGATTATGCCCACTAACAAGCATCACATAAAGCTAGAGGTAAATTATGCAGGATTGACATAATGTTTAAACATTTTCTAGGTAACATTATTAAAAGGTGTTGCAGGATACAGAAGATCCAACACAAACATTCAGTCTTTAACCACAGGTCACAAAAGCCAAAGAAAAAAGTCTTTTATTTGCCTGTTTGAAAGAAAACAAGACTAAAAGGAGAAGGTAAGCAGCAAGTCTCTTTGTAACAATGTCATTGTCTCTCTGTATCAACCAAAGATCACCAGAGAAAGGGCAAAATTAAATCAATTTAAAAGTGACATAAATTATACCATATATTCACACTTTGCAAATAAGAGAAAAAACTGCCAAAATCCCTGCAATCTTCAAATCTGCTGTGTGTTCAGTCTTGCCCAATGTTTCCAAATACTGGGAGCACTGATGGGAGTAAAATTCACTAATAATGAAGCAGCATATTCCTTTGGGCTTGGCGTATGGAGAATACTGTAATGCAAAAGTTCTTGCAAACAAAAGAAAGTTCAGGGCCTTCAAACTACCAAAAAAAAGGAAGCAAAATTATCCATGAAACTCTTACAAAGCTTGTGAAAGTCTCTTCAGGATCAATAGGAATTCTCATTTTCTGCCCAAAGAAGTGCAACAACTAATGGCCATAAATTTAATTCTAGCCAGTTATCACCATGAAAACACTTGCTGCTGATGGTGCTTTATTCAAACTCCTGAAACAGGATAGAACACATCTTTGCAAAATAAGCACAGAAGCTTATACAATGCCCAATGAAAACTCAAAGCCAGTCATCCACTGCACACCTGCCATGAAAATGAAGATAACAAAAGTTCTGCACCCAATCTTGCAAAAATGTTTATTTAGATCCCCACTTACATGAAGGTATAGCAGCTCCACTAAATCTATACCACTAGGAGACTGATCAAAAAGAATATGGCATGAAAATTTACACTGATGAAAACTTTGGTGAGAACTATGAAATACGTAGCTGAGGTCTCAGAAATAATTCACAGTACACTTAAGAAGGAAAAAAAGACTTGCTCAAAACACTTGCAACAAAGGGGCAAATACACTTTTTTACATATAAAAAGTAAATTTTATAAATTACATGTAAATCTTGAAAGGGTTATGAAGGGGAAATTCAAATGTATCACTGCCAGGTGGGAGGGAATCACCACTGAGGATGCTGTACGGTACAGAGTACTGTACCAGCCTATCACTTGAGGAATGCTATGGGATCTAAACAAGAGCTACAGATATGGAAGCTTTTTTGCATTTACTTTTCAAATGTTGATGTTGTTGAGGCTTAAGATAAGTCACTGTATCTACATCCAAAATCCCTTACTGTTCCTTTTGTTCCCAAAGCAATTAAAAAGAGGGATAAAGTTAACAGAAGAAAACAACAGTAACTAAGACATTTTCTCACACACCTCTAATCTACACAGTGCAATTGCCATTAATTTTATATCTTTCTGAAAAAGAAAGTAAATCAAACATTATTCTCCCCCAGAAGTACTAAAGCACTACAATGGCATGGCAACCCATATAGCAAGAACTATGACAATCTGTCAAACTCCTCACCTACTGCACTAATTAGGAAGGCATGGGGTCACACTTTATTTGACCACAAATAAACCTCTAAAATTAAAAAATTAGCAATAAACACAAATTTTAAGAACTTATTTTCTCTTCAAGTAAAGCACTTGTTTAAATAACATCAAAAAGGAAAACAGTAGTCCCACTAAGGTTTGTGTTTTAGATTTTTGCGTTTATTTTCCTTCTATGTCAGTTCTCAAAGCTGACAAATACTGAAAAATAGACTGGGTTCTTAAAAAAGACATCCTAAAAAAGTTACCATTCAGACAATTTTTTTAAAACTCAAATAGCATACAGTAAAATCTATTTACTCATTTCCAGGGACAAGGACCCTGCTATTCCCAAAGTTTTCCTACAAAATGCTGCATTTAGGCAGCTCCTTTTAATTGACACAACAATCAGGAGTTGCTATTTTTCAAAACATGGTGATCTCTCTGAAATGGATACAAACGGCACCATGAGCTTCATAGTAAGTACAGCTTCAGGTCAGAAACAATTTATCTTACACCACAAGGCTGCCACGCAGGGCACATTAACAGATGACACAAGTGAGATCCTAACAGTGCTTCCTAAAGGACACTGTGCACTTGGAAAAGCAAGAACTGCCACATGAGACTGAAGAGACACAAAGTTTTCTGCAATCAGAATATCCTCAGTAGGAGAACGAAGCAAAAGGAAGAAGAATTGTGCTTGATTGAAAAAAGACAGGAAACAAAATGACATGGTTTAATGCTAACATACATCCAAACGATTGCAGAGACTAACTAGAGGAAACAAGGGTGGAATCTAGACTTCACACAACAGTACTGGTACCCTGATCAATGGATTTAAACACAAAAAAGAGAATACTAAAATTCCAGAGAAAAGCTCACCAAAAAGAAAAATCCAATCCCCCCAAACACCAGGCTTTTAAATAGCTTGGAAAAGATCCTGAATTGATGAATCTGCTTTGAAACTAGTACTCAATGCAATGAGAAAAGGGAAAAATTTTATTTATTTGAACTGAAATAAAGTTACTCTATTTAATAACGAGACCTATTTCTTAAAATAAGTTCCCATAGTTACCAAAAGCTGTGTTTCATAGGTTTAATATTGACCTAAAGCACCTTCTTCTTAGTCTTTCATACATGATTTTTTCAAAAGATTTGAAATACATGAGATTCTAGCCTAAGCTCTGCAGTGACTTTATAATGAAATTACGTTTTGTTTCATGCTTAAAATAACCAGTTTCTAGAGCTCATATTCATCTCAGTTTTCATCCCTGTATTGTCAAAACACATTATTTTTTTTTTTTCAAACACAAAACCACTTACTCCCTATAAAATAATTTCTGTGCTAAAGGGAGATCATAGACTTCTGACCCTTTCCCCCCTCCTTGATTCTTTCAGCTGGTATCTCAGTAAAAACCCCAAGCACTAAAGACACAAACACAGGATACGAGTTCCAAACATACACCACAAATCACACTCACGTCAAGTTAACCGGCTGCTCGCTCTTCAAGCGCCTACACTGCCAAGTGTCCTTCCTGTAATGTGCTAGCAGTTAATTTCTTACCTAAATAAATACAGTGGTAATGATCAACCAGAAATTACCTGCATTTTTCCTGTTTTGTCTAGGGCTGACCAAATATAATCAGCTTACAATTACACTAATTAGCTTGCTCAGCATTCTATTTATAATACTGATTAGATGCTGCTAAGCAGAGCAGGCAATGTTTTAACACTTTATTTTGATGTTGAAAGCAGTGTCTAGGAGAAAGGGAGCAAGGATGGCAGGCAACAAAAAACCATTCAGAAAACTGTAGAAAGATAATTATATGGGACCAAATCTGTTGCTTTATACACATTTTAAAATTGTGTTATTTGGTTAAATAGCACATATTTAGAATTTTGGAATTATTACTCTTAAATATTTAATTTACTCAAGTAGGTCTGAACAAGTGAATATTCAGCCATACTGACTGCTGTTGACTCTTCTTGGAGAGAGAACATGGAATTGCCTTGATTTTGGGAAGAGAAAATCCAGGCTGCAGGAAAATTGCAGACCATTGCTGAGGCCCTGGCCTGAGGTTAAGACAACTGAACAGGATGTGAAAAACTAAAGGGACGTGACATGAGAAATTGCCAGATGTGACAGATAGTGACAAAAGCCACAGATAGCACCATGAGGTATGACTGGATTTCACAAGCATTTAAAGGGGAGTTAGGTAAGAAACAGACAAATTTCACAGACAGCTGAAGGTATTGGAGGTATTTAAGGTATTGGAGACCTTTGGGAGGTAGAACCTGCAACATCAGCACTCCTTCAGTAACTGGATCTGTAACACCACAGAAGCCTAAGATTGCCTACATAATAACTGAGAACCAGTAGGGAAAAAGTAATCGGGGTTAATAGATCTTTTGTGAAGAGACTGAGATTTAAAAAAACGATAAAAATAGAAAGAGCTACAAGAATGGCAAGGAGGGTGAACATAGGTAAGCTAAGGAAAATGTGGCCCATGCTGTGTGGCACAGTCTTACCCTCAATCACCACATCCTCATCAGAACTATGAGAGAACCACTTGTTCTGATCTTACCACAAGTATCAAACTTGCTTCCACAATCAAGGAGGCAAGGAGGGTGCCAAGGTGCTTCCCCTGGCTAACAGCAGGACTCCTGCCTGGACAGATCAAGTAACCCGGTTATCCCCATGTCAGTCAACATCCACATCCAGCCATCCCTTCCTAAAAGGCTCTCAGACACTCTGACAAACTGCTTCAATTCAACTCCTCATTTCCTAATTTATATAATGAATGTAATATCGCTTTTCTTATCTCCTTTTATTAGGTTATTTTTGGCACCGGGAGTAACAAAAATCAAGAAAGTCAACAGTTTAAGTTATTTAAGCACTTAATATTTTTCTCTTGCTACTTTATCTTTTAGGTAAACCTGAATCTCACAAGTTGAAAGTTCTGAATTTTCACACATACTGCTCTAAGTTGAACTTTGATTCCAAGAATTAATACCCTGCTTTTTACAAGTAAGAGAATGGCAGGAGATTAATATCTTTCATACAGAGTAAAATGTACTTACAGGATTGAATACTGACAGAACTGAAAGGAAAACAGAGGAAAATTCAGCTCCTAACCTAACTCCTCCTAACAGGTACATGGGGAAAAAAAAAGAATCCATAAACCAGGGCAAGGGTTTATCTGTGCTTATTAACAACAGCCCTTATTCCAATTCTTTGCAGAGAATAATAAACAGTGCTTCCTATTAACAATGTCGTGATAATTTTACAAACACATGTGCTCTTTGTTCATCACTAAGACATTCAATCAATCTACTACAAATTTGCAACGTCCTGTCAAGGACTATTGTTTCTTTAGGGGACGAAAATAAAAGGGATTATATTATATGGGGGGGGGGGGGAGTTTAATTACAAAAGGCTCATATTGTATGCTAATTTATAACAAGTATTTTATTTACCTTTTCATTTTCTTGTAGTTTTCTAGCTGTAATGTCTGCATACATTTGTATCTTTCCAATTCACACTGCTCACATAGCTCCTCAAGACACAACAGATGATTCTCCATTTCCTCAAAGTTTGCCTCTAGCTGGGCTGTAAGAAAGACTTGTATGAATATCAAATTGCATCAATAGACAGACAACTCACTTGAACAGAAACAGGACTTCATAAAGGTAAATAATTAACATGGTGATTATTACACACATATAAATGGCTCCAAAAGATAAACAAATCTCAGCCCAAACTCCATTGTAAAGAGTGGCAGCAGAGTCACATTAAAGGGAGATCTGTCTGAGATTTCCTTGCAGTAAGATGCTGAACCATTCTATTTGTCCCAGCATCGTGGTGACACAGGTTCCTGGCCTGTATTTGAGGAAGAGAAGCATTCAGGACTCATACTTTTCCTTCTTTAGCAGACTGTCAGTTTAGTGCTTCCTGCACGGTACCAATCCAAGGAATAGAGCTATGCTGGCCAAAGCCAGGTCAAATCTTCATTAATTCAAATGAAGCAAAAATAAAGCACACTGAGAGAATTTTAACTTTCACACGATACCATGGTAATACAAAAGAACATATATTTATGTCTCTGAAGACAGACCCTTTACTCATAGCTAAATATAGAGATTTACCTATTTTACATTCATATCTCTTAATCTTGTCTTTAAACATAATTGCTCAGTCTCAACTTCAAATAGATTTTGTCTATGACATGTCCTGAGAAAACTGATTTCATGTCATAGCCCACATTGCTTTGAGTAGAAATTTGGACAAGACAATTCCTGAGGTGTCTCCTCATCTGAATTAACCCATGTGAACCTCGTATGAAAGGATCACTCTCCCTGACAGTGATTAATGCTGAATTTCATGTCTCTCGTCAGGATTCCACAGTGGAAAAACTGTTTTCCCAATTCCTAACCAGCTAGTCATTCTGGGATGAAACTGTGTGAACTACAGGAATACTATTCATCTTTTTGCCAGGCTTTCTTCTATACCAGAGGGAAGGTAAATTGCAGGAGCAAGAATAATTCACATTTTTACAAACAAATAGCAGCCAGAGTTAATGTATTGCAGATGCTCAGAAGAAGGAAACAGTAAGCTGAAGGCATCAGTCAAATCCTCCATTCTGGCTTGGCCATTCTACTTGAAGCCTATCTTGGACAATAAATAATTTCAACTTCCTTAGCCATTGCTCCATTATAAATAGTTATCCTTGTGGTTCCCCTAAAAAATCAAAAGTCAAGACTTCATAAACAAATTTCCTAGGATGCATATTCATATGTTCAGCTTCACCTAACACCATTCTTTTAGTCTCTAACAAGGAAGCTCCACAACAGTAGGAAAGGGAAACATGAATCATATAATCAGCAAATTATTTCCCTAAATTATTTTTCTGTACACAGATCACTGAGGGGAGGGGGGAGGGATTGGCAAAAAAAAAGATAAAAATAAAGAAAGGCAGTTGACAACTAATGCAGAAACAAGTTTGAGGGAAAAAAATGTTCTACATATTGTGATGTGGAACATTCATTGTTTACCACATACTCAATTTTCTCTCACAAAATCCAGATGTATTCAAAGTCTAACATCATAATTACAATTATGATTGCTAGCCCCTTTTTCTGTAAGAAATGGATTTCTCTGAGTGTATTAAAATCCAAATATCTGTATTGTGCTAACTTGCTTTTCTGAATAATTGCTCCCTTATAAATCTGCAAAATTCTCAAACACAGCAGGACTGAAAATAATTTACTAAGGTACCTATCAACCACTGTTTTTTCCACTTAAAAACTCTCACCACCTGCCTTGCTGTATTTGCTGTGGAAATAATATTAAAAGACAACAACAAAGGAAAGGAAAACAAAGAGGATGAAGAAAAGTGAATTCTAGAGAGCAAGATTCCTTGCACTTGCATTTGAGCTCCCTCTACAGTGGGAATTGCAGAAAACAATGTGCTCCTGAAGAACAGGAATGAACACCAGTGATCTTTCCAGGAGGAAACAATCCTGCTCTACTGCAACAGAGGTTTCAGAAGCTTTTTCCTTTCTGAAGTGAAAGAAAAATTGATTTTCACAAAAAAAAGTCGAAGACAAGCTCCGTTGCACCAGCAACAGCTGAGAATTAACATCTCTCTTACCCAAAAGAGAATATATGCACTGTGCATACAAAGGCAGTGCCAAACAAAACTATAGATTTAATCAATTTGATACTTAGGCGGTAAAAAAACCATCTCCTCTAAATCTTTCTCAGATTTAAAAAAACATATTTACCTTTAGATTAAGAATTTTCATGTATAGCAATACACCACACTTGGTAGAAATAGTATTTTTTATTAGATAGCTGAAAAAAAAGCCTTGTTCTTTGGGTCACAGCACTCCAATTATAGTAGTTTGGGCTGTATTTCTTACATTACCACAAGTATAACAACATTATTTGAAGCTGTAATTCTTCGTTTTAATTCTTTTGAAGTACATTTAAAGTTTGGTCAGATGACATTACATTGCATCTTCCATCAGCATACACTATTTTCCATAGTTTACCAGCTATCAGGTATTAAAGCATTTACCTAGAACTCAACAACTACACATTTTTTAATCCAGAAAACACTTTCTTTCTAAAGTGTACCCAATTTAAATTTACCACATGATTTTTCTAACTGAAACCTATGTCATCTGTAGTTCTGTATGAGTACAAAATCTGTAAGAATAGCTAAATCACAGCTGTATGTCAGAAAATAGGTTTCCACTAACTTTAGATGTAGCTTTCCTGCACTGTCCCAGCCACTCAAAAAACAGAAACCACGCAGAAGTATTAAAGACATTTCTACAAAGCTCATTTATTTTCTGACTAAAAGGCAAAAAGCAGAAAGGATGGAAGCAACTACACCAAAGATGTTCCCTCTACCTCTAGTCCATACAGGGGCAGAGATTACTAAAAGTTTAAAAAGAGCAGTGAAAGACATATATGAACAGGAAGAGCTCAATACAGCTGCAAAAAAAAAAAAAGAAAAAAAGAAAAAACCTTATATAATTACAGTTCTACTAGTGCTCAATTTTTACCTGTTTTTACAGAAAGGATCTTAAACCCAGCTAGTATTATACCACTTACAGGAAGTTAAAGCAGCTTCTTTGCTGAAACTACATAGCAAGTACACTAGGATCCTTTTCCTTGTGTACTCAATCCTCAGACACTTCCAAGTTTACAGCAGCAAACTGTATGCCTTTTATACATATATATAAATATGTAATATTTATATATATGTATAAAATACAACATCCTAATACAACAGCCCCCTCTGCTGAAGTGTTGGGCCCTGGAGCCTGTGGAGAAAAATTCCCTGTTGAACACAGCTGTCTTCACACAGTATTATTCAAATTCCCTGTTTTTACATAAATCTTCCCAATAATTCCCCTAATTTTCTCAGTAAAAGATAAATGCAAATTCTGAAAAAATAAGACTAATTTTGCGAAGCTGGAGAATGGCAACTTTCATACTTGATACATAGTCTGAAATAAAAAGACTGACCTTTTACTCAAGATATAAACAAGGATACTTCTCCTACCTTCTACTTCTATATCTCCAAGGATACCTTCAGTGCAAAATGTTCTGTATCCCCAATGAATTTTTAAAACCATCTAGCCCTCACTTCAAAAAAAAAACAAAACAACAAAACCCTACAGACTAAGAGGCAAAGGCTTTTATCTCTGTGACTACATGCCCAGCTGTACGTTCTTCCCAGTCCTACCAGTAAAACATTTTCAACCTATGTACAAGATCAGTCTTTCTGAAATCAGTATCAAGTTGATCTTTAAAAGGAGAAAAAAAAAGGGAAGGGAGAAAAATTGGATTTGGATCAATGTTTGTGTGTATTGATTTGCTGAAATCAAAACCAATGTTTGAGTAAAATGCCCCTGCTGAAACATGAAAACACATTTCATACTAAGTATGCCAGATATCAGTGAGCAGGTATTTTCTACAACATCTCAGCTAAAAACTGGCTTAAGTGATGATTCCAGTTCTGCACTTTGAAAGTGCAGTAACTGTCCTTTTCACTTTTACATGAGTGTAATTTTTTCTTCAAAGTTCTCAGTAGCAGCTACAAGACATTGCATAATACAATAAATTTATCAAATAAAGACACAGACTTTCTACTTCAAGTGAGGGATGACTGATAATGTGAATACCTAAGCTAAAGAACTTTATAAAATTGCTGATGAAAACATGTCTTGTAACACATAGCAAAAGCTGAACCATCTGTACAGGAGTCATACCACTTTTAAGTAGGTCACTAAAAAGGTTCATTTCCATTATCTGAAATTTCTTTCACTGAAAGCAGCTAGGGTCCCCTATCTACTTGCAAAATGAAAGCATTAATAGATTTATTAGAAGCATATAATGTCAGAAGAAACAACTATTTTGTTGAAATGAAGAAGGTTAGCCAAATTACATTTTGGGTGCATAACCCAGGACTCTGTGATTCTATTTTCACT